>CAEFZY010052665.1:0-221663 GCA_903066815.1 Brachyrhaphis roseni
CTCTCTTCACCACGACGGACCGGTACAGCGCCCGCTTCACGGCAGACGCTGCACCAATCCGCCTGTCAATCTCCCGCTCCCTTCTTTGTTTACATTAATAAAAGCCAATTATGGAAAAATAACTAAAAGAAATCTACATTTAGTCTATTCTAAGCAATTAGACCAGGATCTGTTCTAGTCTTTATTTGAAACTGTATCTTGCTGTATTTGTTTATTCATTCGTTAAAGCTGATATAAGAGCTCTGGAATCTGCTTCTGAGTAGATTCTCGTTCGCAATGAAATCAAGAAGAAAGTAGAAACCCTTATTTTTAATTTATTTGCAATAATTTTATCCTCATTAAGAATTAAAAATCCTCCAGCTGCATAAACCACATGTGAACTTGGCAAAACAAATCTGTACTAATCTTGAATTGCAGTTTAAGGCCACAAAAATAAATGCCAATCCAGGGGCCTGGAATGGCCCCCAGCCCACACTTTGGACACCCCTGTTTTATTTGAAACAATGAATTTACAGTAAGAAATTTCTACATTCATCCGAACCTTGTAGAGAATGCTATTTTCTTATCTCACCGAGATCTATTTACCTACCATTGGTAACCATGAGTAGCTTCACAGCATACTTTAACTAGTTGAGGTCTTGTTCACAAATGAGGGAAAAATGGAGCAGGATTGGCATGACTGTTGTGAAAAAGAGAGCTGAGCCAACAGGTTTAAACGAGTTTTCAACCATCCAGCTAGAACTACAGAAGCTATTTGAGGTTCTTCTTACTAAGAAACATTTAGCCAAATATTAGTGATACATGTGTGGATTAAAGAAAATCCACAATAAAGTCAAAGTTTGTTCTAAAAACCTTTACAGTTGTAACCATTCCACCTCAGTTTAGGTCCAGTTGAGTCTACAAAACAGAACCACGTATTTTAAAGGCATAGATCATAAGGCCAGAAGCATGCTATGTGAAGGATATTAGAAAATGTTTCTTTTCTGAACTTCTCCACAACGACTGCATCCCGCAGCCGAGTTTGAGCTGACACCATGTCAATAACAGTTCTTGTGCAGAAGCTGCTCCTTTTAATCTGATTCCACTTCAGTTTGTGATGAGGTGTGAGTTACAGATGACGGTAAAGCAGAACGAGGAGCCTGGATGTTTGGCTTTCTCTTACCAGAGGAGGGAGGCACCGGTGCCAAGAGGCTTGGTCTGAATCATCTTCTACACTTAGGCTGCTCATTTCTTAAATTTACTATGAATTATAAAATACGATTAATATCTTATATTCCTTTATGTTAATAGAAAATCTCTCTATTAAACTTATGATTTGTTGGAAGAAGTGGTTGGAAAGAAAAGTGCTGATGCTTGCATTGCTTTTTTAGCCAGGAGAGGATTGAGGTTCAGTTTGATTTGCAGCCATTAAACCTGCTCTTTTTTCAATGCACTCAAAAATATTTCCTGTTTTCATTAATACTACAGACTGTCCTCTTTGCTTCCCTTTCTTCCACTGATGAAATGCATGTTTTTATCAATAACAGAAGTAAATCAGTCCATGAAAATAAGAATGTCACTCCAGGATCAAGAGCTGCCCCCCCTGGGTGGTTCAATGCCATCAGTCTGATTCAAGTCAAAGTGATTTCTGCAATTTACTTTCCCTTTTACATGCATATGGTTTTCGAACTTCAAATAAAAGCAGATTACGGCTGTTTTGTAGCATATTTAGTCTAATTGTCGCAATCTTGGTGCATTTTATCTTCAGCACTTTAAGAGGGGAATCTATTTTTCCAGCTTGGAAACATCATACCGTTCTACTGAAAACGTTCAGTAGAACGGCGTAAAAAAGAGAGGCAGATTATCATGACGCTGGTTCACAACACACCACCCACTGTCACATCAACCAGTGTGCATTATGGCATGGAAACATGTTGCTAAAAACAAAGGCTTCCACCGTTTTCACTGAAAAAAATCCTAAAGCATTTTTAATCATGAGCTCACGTTGATCTGACCAGAGTAAAGGTGGGAAAGTAACATAAAGGAAACAGTCAACACTGTTGAAATCTGCCTCTAAACCTGCAGAAAGAGAATAAAAACAATGACTGAAGAGGTCAAGACACGATAACAGCTTTTAAACATGGCGGTGGATCCTGCTGAGGCTTGTTTGGCTACAAGTTGGAAACATATAAACTGATATATATGTACTCAGCCTGTGTTGTGCCAGGACCTTGTTGATGCCTACAAAGGGTTAGACACATCTGTCCAAATATTAGAGGCAGATGTGTGAATAACATGACACTATGTGAATTAAAGAAAAAAAAGAGAATAAAATCCAATTTGGGTAATTAATATCCATCCATGATTCAACTGCTTTATTAAAATCATTTGTGTTCCATTCTGAAAGACATTGGAGTTATTGACCTTAAATGCAATTCTCAAAAGATTTGAAAAGGTGGTTGCCATCAAACACGGGGTCACCTGGGTCAGGGAAGCCCTGGTAGGAGGACCTAATGAGAGGAACTTGTTTGAACCAGTAATGTGCGGTCAGGGGAGGCAGGTGAGGCAGAGCCTCATCTGTCATCATGGAAAAATAATATAGAATTATAAGCTAATTTATATGGCTATTTTCACCTTGTGGTTTGTATTAAAAAGTACCTATTTTCCATTTAGCTTAACCAAGTGTGATTTTTTCTTCAAAATCGCATGTGCAGAATTTCCTCATGTAAACAATAAAGTTTACAAAGCAGGGGTATATATTTGTAAATATGATTATGAATAAGTCGGTGCCTCACCAGCTATGAACCTCACCGCACGTCACTGGTTTGAACACATGCATGATCCACACGCCCCGTCAACACAGCCTGCATAGATGCAGAAAGATGTTTTGACATAACAGAAACTGCTGTAGAGAGATGTGGAACGACACCAAATAACGAACAAGCCTCTGCAAACGAATTGTTTACTACACGGTCTTATTGCTCTGTGTAAACACTGGATTTTAGCAGTGACAAGCCCTTCACAAAGGCATTGCAAAGCATGAACACACACCCTCCTCTGGCTCTATTTATAGCTCAATGGGCCTGGAATGCTTTGATTTGTCTTAACACCCACAAGTCTTAAAAAAGCACTGGGAATGTGCTTCCCTCCCAGTCCCTATGATCCCAGATGATACCAGTTAATGCCTCCAAACCCAATTTAACAAAGCCGCCCATAGCACTTAAAGACGGCCTGGATTAGATCCATCTTTTTCCCACTCGATTTGAGTAAAAGAGGACACGGGTGTGTTGAGATTGTGGAGCCTGAAACGCAGGCGGTTGTTGTTATGAATATAGTTGTAATGGGAGGGGTCAGTTTTGCTTTCAGCTGAAATGCTGAATAGGGTTATTTTAGTTTGTTTTGACTACCAAATATAGCCTCTGTGCATCCATTCTGAGCTGATTATACATACAGAGTGATGGTGCAGTTTTGAAATACAGCAAGGCTGAAATGGAAACCCGAATACGACCCAATGAAAAAAACAGTGTTGACAAGTGGAGGTGGTTCAATTTCATGGGTTTGTACCCACCAAGGAACACCAGATTATTTTGTGTACCGCGACACTGAAACTAACCTACAAACATTCTGGACCTTGCTAAATGAAAAAGAAGGTACTCTTGGCTGCGGATGCAAGCACTTTCTATGTTGGTGGAACCTATTAGTGCATTTATAAAATTTGGAAAATGAAGAGACATATTTTCCAGAGATCTCAGCTTGTGGCAGGAAGGAAATAGATTCCTTATTGCACAATTACGTGCCACCGCCGCCCAAGCTAAAACCATGTCAGCAAGACCAAGCTGCCACCGTAATGCCCTTTGATGAACTATTCAGAAGTATGAGATCAGACTGACTTGGTTGTGTTAACAAGGACACTGTTTCTTGAATTTTGCTTCACATTGGAAACATTTTTGACTGTCATAGTGTGACTGAGGGAGTTCAGACCTTGGACCTCTTCTATTATGATGATTTCTGTGCTATTGTTCACTTGTACGCAGATGATATTGTATTATACTGCTCCCCTACCAATTACATTTAAGAAATGTCTAAATAATTTGGACAATGTAACACTTGTTTTAAATGCCAACAAAACAAGGCATTTAAAACAACGCCTTAAAACAACAACATGTCATATTTGTCAACTTCTACTCAATACAGTTATGCAACATTGATTGTTAGGTTATTTCTGATACTCAGGGCTATTCTGGGTTTCCTTCCACTATAGTTCTTAACCTGCACACAAGTTAAAACCTACAGTAGAAAAAGAGTCAGTCTCTGTTATTTCTAGTTTGCCATCCATCCACTTTGATCCGTCTGGGGTCTTAAACGTGCTTCATAAACACACTGACTGACTTATTTCTCACTAGCTCATTCTAGGTCACAGGTGGTAAACTCTGGTTCTCAAGGGCCCATATCCTGCAACTTTGAGACATGTTTCTACTTCAGCGCGGTTTAATTGAGTAATTAGGAATGAGAAAATGCTGATAAAATACTTCAGCCCGAATCGGGTAAGACTGCTTGACAATGAGATCTCAGAGGACCCATGTTCTCCACAGATGACCTCTGAAGCAGGGATGTCAAGCCCATTTTTATTTTAAGCCATATCATGATCATGAATATTCTCAAAGGGCTGGTTGTCCCCAAATGTATTGATAAAACCACAAAGTGCCAAAATATGAATAAATAGCTTCTTAACATTAATATAACAAGCATCTTTTTACATTGATGTGATCTGGCTGTATTCAGATAAAAACAGATTTCATTTGATTGATTGATTGATTGATTGATTGATTGATTGATTGATTGATTGATTGATTGATTGATTAAACAACTGTTATCTTGAAGGTTCTAGTTATGTGTCCCTAAAGAGTCTAGAGGGCCATTTGAAAAGCCTTGGCAGGCTGGATTTGGCCACCAGGCCCTGAGTTTGACACATGTGCTCTAAGGATTACAAATTACTGATATATTTTTTTTCTGTCTTTATTGTTCATTTGAATGTGGACAAGTGTTAAATATAAGCAAATACTAAACACTATAACATTTACAGCATTGGTTTACTTGCAATGCACTTCCCCTTTAAGATGTTAATGAACACAATGAGTTCCTTTATGATCCCACTTGTTCTCAATTTAAAATCTTTACTAATTACATGTGTCATTTCCTGTTAATGTCAGCGTTGATTCATAATATTTTTGTCTGTTTGTGGAGACATACCAAGAGGCTTTTCTCTTTGATGCTGAAATGAAATCTAAGATTAGACCAGAAAGCATCACATTTAAAAGTTGACTCTTCTCTTTGCCTCTTGAAATTCTCTCCATGTGAAAGTGGGTCGTCTTCATATCAAACTTCCACTCATAGGATTTACAATCCTTGTTCCTCCTGGAGAAGAGAGACGGGGCAGAGCTTTGACCCAGACGGGTCTACCCCGATGAGCTGTTTTACAGTGACGGAAAATCCAACATGGGATGTCTGAAAAAGGAAAACCTCGACCGTCTGGACACTAGCAATTTTCCTTTCTCAAGCGGCTGCTGTGATCATTTTACTCATTCATCATTTGAGTTGCATAAGTGCTCTATAACTGCGGAGGAGTTTCCATCTGGTAGACTCGGCTGCTGCGAGGTTCTCCCCAACATTTCGGGCTCCGGCCCCTGTGGTTTACACGCTCACTGCTGCAGCCCTGTTCGATGCACCATCTTACGCAGGCTCCCCTGGTTAGGACTAATCCTTGCCTCAGTCTGACACAGATCCTCTGATTGCTTCCTTCAGTTCGCACACTTCCTCACAGAAAAACCTGGGACTGAGAAAACAGACGTAAACTCAGGATCAGCCGCTGTGGTTAAAGCTGTGACAAAACAGACGTGGAGTTTGCTTCCAGTTCTGCTTGTGCGGCTGAGGCTGGGCCGCACATGTTAGTGAGCCATTGTTAGCTGCTTTTCTAGAATAGTCTGTTCTGGAAGCTGGATATAAAACTAAAGCCACATCAATATGTGATAACCTTCCTTTCAAAATAACAGAAACAAAACAAAACCAGAGCTGTTCATTTGTAGACACATGCAGCGCCTTGCAAAATGATTCAGACAGACAGACAGACAGACAGACAGACAGACAGATAGACATCAATAATGTTCTCTTGTGAACCCAGGGCCTTCAAAGAGTAATAATATTTGTATTTATACAGAGATATAAATCACACAAAGGTTCATGTTGTTTATTAATTAGATGACTTATGAAAAAAAAATTTTTGATTTATTTTGGGGTATCAAAGTAAAAGGGGGCTGAATGCAATGTACACAATATTGCAGAATTTTATTTGCAAACATGTGTAATATTCCTTCAATTTCAGAATAATGTGTTGCTCTGGATTCTATGGACCTGATTAGGTGGAAAATGAAAAGAAATGTCACTTTAGGTGTGTTTGTTTGCAGCACTAAGGCATTTCTACAATCGGAAATGCCTTCATTCCCATTGAAAGTCGGATTATACATTTTTTTTTTATGTGTCCTCTTCCTGGCTGGGGTCAGGTCTTGTTCAGGTTTTATTCCAGTCCAGTATTAAGATGATTTCCAACATGGTCATGGAAAAAAAACGTAAGTTTTTCCTTGAACGGAAACAATCCAAAGCTTGTTGCTCAGGCGAACTTTTATTCAACATTTCAGTTCTATTTGGACTTTTACATTCACAAAGGGAAAAAAAGAGAAGGAAAAGAACTCTTAAAACTTTGTGATGATTTTATATCGTACGTTCCGTAATCAAACTTCTATTTTATTCTCTTTCCTTCAGCGTCCTAACAGTAATTTCTTCATCGCCTACAATGAAGTTCTTGTGTGCTACTGTCTGAGAGAAGCCGCAGAAATGCCTTGGCGCGGGAGCAAGACACGTCATGGATTCCTGAGTGTGGGGCTTTGCAGGAAAGCCCTGAGTCTCGGACATGGACCGGCTCCAGGTTTCCATGGCAAACGCGCACAAACAGGAGGAAACACTGAGGGAATCCCGTTATTTTACAGCATGGGAGCATTATAAACACCCAGAGCGAGGAAGGAAGCCGCTCTCGATGCTTAAGTAATCCTCACAGAGCTCGAGGAAAGGGGGGACCTCAGAGCAGAACCGCTGCTGAAGCCGAAGCGGACGCACGCTCTTTAACTCTGAAAGGGAGTTTTGCGCCGCTTTAAGTTTTTAAACCATAAACGAAGATTTTTCTTCCCTTCTTTCTCTCCTCGCAACGTCTAACCGAAGACCGTCTTCTGTGCTATGCTTTTTCAAGGAGAGTAATTTTTTACTGCTTATATATACTTTTTTACTTTTTTTTTTATTTTTTAGTATTGTTCCTTTTTTCCGCTTTCTTCTCCAGATGTTTAGAGAGAACTGGAGGCTGGCGCAGTACCACATGATGAGGTCCATGGATCAAGGTACAGCTGAAGTGTTGTGATTATCTGGTAATCAATCAATTTGATTTTTTTTTTTATTGTAAATGCAGCTTAGCATGACTGAAGTGATGAACTGGATTTTGTTTTGTATGAACATTTTTATGGCTCAAAGACAGATTTTCTGCTTTTAACTAACTTTGGAGATAAATTTCGCTTTTAATTGCGCTTGTTTTTGCACAAAATGCTTCGATATAAACCAAAATCAATATAAATGAGAATATTAAATATGAGTATATTCCTAGATAGTTGTTATTGCTGACAGAGCACATACCTCTGCAGCCATGGGTGGAAGGGGTGTAGCTGCGCGTTGTTGCGTCGTGCGTATATCCGGGGATACCCCGAGGAGAACCCGAGATTCTCCTTTCTCAACAAGGAGCGTCGGACTAGGAAATCCAATCCAGACGCAGACATTAATGTTTGGAAAAGCTAAGAAACTGAACAGTTTTAAGGTTACGACTATGTTTGTGGGTTGTAATACACAAATTATAACCCACAAACATAGTGGGTTGTAACTTTAGTTTTGCAACAGGTGAATGACACGCGATAAGCTCCGCTGATTGCCGCTGCAGCCCGTCAGACACCCGGGGGCAGCACCAGGCCGTGCGTCAAAAGGCGCAGATCGCTCCTCTGGTGACCAGAGGTGTTAATTCGCTTCCTGGTGTTCTGTGTCGAGCAGAGTTCAATCGTTCAACCTTTTTCCCCACCAGCCTGACTCTACCGTAAAAGTCCTTGCGCATCTAAACGATGCTTTATAGCTCCATGCAGAAAAGGCATGGTGCATTCAAGTACACCTTGCACATAGTCAATTTAAAAATAGCTCTAAAATGGTTTGATCGACTTTTATTACCGAATCTCAACAAGGTCTCAATCAAGCTTTTTAACATTCTTGATCATTTTCAGGTAGTTTTACTGCTGTAGATTGGCTTAATTAAATAAAATATGAAACATCCATTCTAAATCAATAAAGCAACGCTAATGGCAACAATAGTTGCCCATGCTCAAGTCTTTGTTTTAAAATTTTGCTTAAAGCGGAGTAGATTACAAACATGTTAAGAGTTATTATGCAGTATTTCAAGTGTAATTGTTTTTAAACAGTGACCGCTGTTTTCGATATATTTGATCATTTAGTGAAACTTGAAATCTCAATGTGCGTCAGATGAGAACCCATTGGTATGGGGAACACATTCTGCCAGGGACCTATGAGCGCAGAAGCCCTGTGATAGAATACAAAGAGCTCTCCAAGTCAATAAAATACAATTTATTTGCACTCCAAAATAAACAGGAGGTCATATGTCAAAACTTGTGGGAATCTAGCTGGAAGCCAGGCAGCAGCATCTGGATTAAAATGTGAAGTTTTACTTCAACATGTGAGAAGTCCATTGTAATAACCCAATAGTGGAGAAAAACAAAAATTATGAATAATTATTTCCAGCTTCCTGCTTGAGAAAGTAGAGCTTAGTTTGATAATATTTTTGAAGAACGAATCAGAGACTTGAAATGTACCTTTATAGTAAGATTAGAATAGGATATATATCACATATTATAGCCAAGAGTGTTACGTTAGATGTCCTGAATACCATTTAATTATATTTTAATATTTGAAACGATGTTTAATCATTTTTAAGGCGTTTTAATGTAGAGTCCCCCAATGTCCGGCTTACTTTGAATACACCATCTCTTTAAATGCTACCGTAAATCACAGAATAGTCGCGCATTTCGACGGGGAGGGGGAAGTCGGCGCGACACAACACCTGTTTGCACTTTTGCTCTTTGCTGCTCTGCGCATCTTCTGAGACGGGGGTGGCATGATGGGGGCCGCGGTGATGACTGAAACTTAAAAAAAAAAAAAAAAAAACTCACACTCTGTTGCTCAGTTCGTAAATAGACCCGCCTTCCTTCTGAAAATAACCGCGGAGAACTGAAACAGGAAACTTGTGCGCTGCTTCACCTTTCTCCAGCTCACCCGATGCGGGATTTGACGCTCAAACACCAAATTGGCATCAGCCACGCACATCCCTAGCTCTGCGCCTGGAGGAGTCGGTAGATAATTTTAAAAAAACAAAAGAATCAGACAGATGACCACCTTCTACGACGAAAAGGATCTGGAGGAAGACCTCAGTCGAGCCAATTGCCCTGATGAGGATTTGCAGTTTGAGTACTTGTTTGAATATGAGCCGCCTTGCAGCGACTTTGCAGGAGGAGATCAAGGTTTGTCCGATGGTTTTTGTTGACCTGAACTGACCTCTGCTTCTGCTGCAGTTGTTTTGCTTGTGTCTGATTACCATATGGCCTGTAAAGTCTGTTCATTAGGATATAAAAATAGACCAGGAAGCAAATTTGTTGTTGATGTGGGATCAGATAAGAAGCCATGTGAGAGAAAATGCCAGGAAGTTTTTGTGCTTTCAGCTGATAAGTACACATTCATGTATTTAGTTTTTCGTTTAGTTGGAGAGGACGAAATATTGTATTTTTTGTTTTTTCAGAAAAATAGTCTGTTTTGGAAAATATCTAATATTTGGAAAACATGTAATTACATCTTCCTCACTGCTCTGGTTTTTCTCCATCACTATAATCCTCCCATCACGTTTCCTGACATTTAGCATCTTATTCACAAAGATTAAGTATCAGCTGGCCAAATGTACTATTAGCAAGCAGAGTCTGAATGCACCATGATATTTATTAGTTACCATGAGGCAGGCCATTACATCACTCATTAAGGCAGCAACTAACCATTCTTTTAGGAACCGATTATTTATCAGATAAAAAAACGGGCACAACTTTTTCATTTAACCGCTTAAGTTTATTTTGTACAATATTAGTAAAAATACAACTAAACATATATTTCAGTTCCTTAATAAGAAAGTAAACATTTTATTTTCTACAAGGCAATAACTCAACGTTCCTTTAGTGTATGATTGATCATTTGTGATTTAAAAAAAAATTGAACCAGGTGAAGCTAAAATTATGCCACTTGGATTTTGCATTTATCTATTGCACATTTTAATATTGAAAATTAAGATTCAATAAATTGTACAGCTCTCATCTGATATTTGTTTCTGCTTGTTCTTAATACTTTGTGATCCTTTTTTCTCCAGATGACCCTGGCCTTGCCACTCACAAGGTTCTCAGTCCTGAATCTGAGCAGGTTTTCCCTTTGGATGAGCAGTACAGGATCAAGTCCTGCAACTCCCCATACTCCAACCTCAACCCCGAAGTTCTCTCAGGGTACGAAAACCAGGAGACCAGAAACTACCTGGACAACATCCGGCCCCCAGGTCTGGCCCTGAGCCCCCGGATCGAGATCACCCCGTCCCGAGAGCACTACAGTCATGGCCGGGACTCGCTGCCGAACCAGCACCTGACCCTCAGCCCCAGGCCCACCCTCACTGTGCCCGGCCATGAGAACCTCGCCTACCGTGAGCCCCAGTGCCTGAGTCCCGCCAGCAGCAACTCCTCCACCAGCTGGCACTCTGAGAGCTACTCGCCCTGGGCGTCCCCCTGTGTTTCTCCCAGTAGCGGACCAAATCCAGCAGATCTCTGCCCCCGCATGCAGAACATCCACACCGGCTCCCCGCGCACCTCCCCGGGTACCTCCCCTCACACCAGCCTCGGAGAAGACGGAGGCCTGGGAGTACACTCGCCCTCGCCCCGACCGCGCTCCACCTCCCCGCAGGGCAAGCGCACCTACGAAATGTACCGGAATCCGGGGCTGATGCCTGGGCAGCGGTCCCGCAGTCCGTCCCCGCACAGCGGCCAGGAGAACCCCAACAAGGGAGTTCATTTCACACAAGCCGGCATTGTTGAGGGCGTGAATGGATTTGGCAGCAGTCAGCCGGGCTTGGTGCCCACCAAAATAGTCAAGACCTCCAACCAACTTTACGCTTTAATCCCAGAGAATCACGGAGACGGGAACTACTGTGATCAGGACATTAAAACCAAACCTGCTGCAGAGCCTTTCTATGTCATCCCATCAATCTGGCCCAAGCCGCTGGTTCCCAATCTCTGCAGGTGAGTTGGTGAAAAACCAGGAACTTTTGAAGCTCATGTCTTTCAACATGAATAACTAGTCATCCTTGTCCATTTGCAGCCTCCCATTGGCTACAGCCCCACCACTGGAGTGGCCCCTTCCCAGTCGCACAGACCAGTATGAGCTCCACATTGAGGTGCAGCCCAAGCCGCACCACAGGGCTCACTATGAGACGGAGGGAAGCAGGGGCGCAGTTAAAGCCCCCACAGGAGGACATCCAGTGGTGCAGGTATGTCCCAAAGCTTGAGCACACCAATACAACTCTATTAAGCAGAAAATATTCATAGTGAAAGTTTTTGTTTTATTTTTATTTTTGCTTTATGTAGTGCTCTTATTTGAAGTAAAAGGACAATTATTTTGGGGGATTTTTATTTAAGATTCAACCTGTAATTTAAAAATGAAACAGTTCTTTGAGCAAAGCCTTATCATGGAGACCAAGGAACACTTCAGACTAGTCAGGGAGAAAGTTTACACCAGGGTTAGGTTTTAAGGCAATATCACAAGCTTTGAACATCTTGAATATCACTATTAATTCTTCTGTCTGAAAGTGAAAACCAATGCAAACATACCAAATCATTGGGTGTGTCCAAATTCAAGGCCTTTTGTTAACCGCAAAGACCAGGAGTTTGAAATTTGACCGTCTGGCCTTGAGATTTATCCCTGCCCCTACCCCGGTGTATGTCCTGTTGCCTAGCAACAATGGCGGTGCTAAATACAAGGTGGTAAAAATGGAGTTTGAAATCTTGCTGAGTGTTTTTATGGCTGGTTTAATTTTTTTAATTATAGAGGCAATATATTCTGTATTTTCCTGACACATAGTCCCATTTTGTAGGACAATCAAGTACCATCAAGTTACCTCCAGTTCTTATAATAATTCTGTATGCATCTAACATAATTTAAAGCAAATTTGACTTTGCAAGGTAACACTTTAAAATTGGCTTCTGTCTCTTTAAGAAGCTTCGACTTTTATAGACGCTCTTCGACTTTCTCCGTTTTGTTGAGAAGTTTGTATGATAAGCTCAGCAGATTCGAAGTTCCACCAGGTGTTTGCAACTTGCTGCTGCCGCTAGTCTGGAGGAGCTGAGTGAGGATGGGGTGCTCTGTGGGACAGAAGTTCGGCTTGGGGACTGCAGCTCAGAGGAGGGGCTTTGTGGAAGTGGGCGGAGCTTTGTGAGAGCAAGAGTGGAGCCTCCTCCCCAAAATGGTTGCCATAGGAGACTCGAAGATTTCACAAACATGCATCAAAGAATCAAAGCAACACTCCCTATTTATTTTTAACAAAGGGATAATTTTACATATTCCCCCCTGCAACCTTTAGTTAAATCAATGAATTAAATGATTATTCAAAAAAATTATATTAAATAACACATCTATAAAAATGACAAAAGTCTAAGAGCAGAATGGCGTTAAGCTTTTCATTTTTGTATCGCTATACTTTTGCATATTTCAATCTGTACTCCTCACCTGTGCTATCTCCTGCTTCGTCTGCCATTTTTACAAGAACAAAAATCTACCATTCGGCCCTCAATGCATCTTGGGATAGGGTGGCAACAAAGGACACACCAGACCCGACCTTCAGGTCTCTTTGTTTGTGGAGGACCCTTCAAATTTGGAAAGCCATCCTCGCCGTAGCGTAACGAGTCTCAAATGCGACCGTCGAAGGACGCAGCCCCTGAATTTGTACACAACCATGGCAACCTGAACTGGCAGCCTGGACAAGGAGAGCATTCACCGGAGAAGAAGCCAAGAGACTCATGGTCTCTCTGGAAGAGCTGCAGAGGTCCATCCCAGGGGGAAGAGTTTGTTGACTTTGCCTTCATTAGTCATGCACTCTACAAGGTTGGCCACCATGCAAGAGTGGCAAGATTGTTGAATTGTTGAAAGAAAGCCATAAACGTTTCTGTTCCCTGCAGTTCACCATTAGTAGAGGATACAGCAAACATGTGGAAGAAGGTGTTCTGTTCCGATGTGAGCAAAATTAAACTTAACGACCTGTGCAGGAAAAGTACCAGTGCACATCACCTTGAACACACGAGGCTCAACATTAAACATGGTGGCACTATTATGCTGTGATGATGCCTGTATTCATCAGGAAAGAGTTCGAAGGAGGTTCACCTTCCAGCAGGATAATTATCCCAAAACCTACAGCCAGAGCTGAAATGCAATGACCTACCTAGATCAAAGCTTATTTATGTGTTAAAATGGCCTAGTCAAAGACCAGACCAGAAATCTCATTGTTTGCGGTTGTTTTTTATTCAGTCTGACTAAGCTTGAGCTATTTCAAATGAAGAACAAGCGAAAGTTTCAGTCTGTAAATGTTGAAAGCGGGTAGACACATAAACTCTAAAAGATGTGCCGCTTTGACCGCAGCTAGACGGTTCTACCAGGTCAGGAGGGCTGAGTATAAATGCAAAAAAATGTAAATGTTTCCCTCCACTTTGCAGCTATGTGTTACTCCTTGGTCTAAAATCTAAAAGAATTAACTGAAGTTTGTGTTTCTAACCTGCCAAATTGTGAACAAATTTAAAGGAGTTTAATCTTTTTTTTTTCAAGTTGCACAACTCTTTAATCCAGTGTGTTGTTACTTCCTACTTCATGGTGTTGTGTGTGTTTGTGTGTTTGTGTGTTTATTGAAATGTATGAGCAATGTGCGACTCAAGCAGCGTTGCAGTGACAACTCGTTATGCATCAGTGTTGCCCAGCTGTATGAAAACACAAGAAGCCATTTCTCACTTCCTTAAAAAAATCATAGATGGACACTCTAACCTCAGATACACAGTATGACACATAGTAACCAACTCAGGACAACCCTCAAGACTGAACCAAGAGTCTGTGTTTCTCACTGACCTGATTTCTCTTTTTTTATTTATTTTTTCTACTTTCCGGCCTAAAATAGCCGTCTGTGTTGCATGGATGTGTGTTTATGTAGTTCTGAGTTCCTCTTCCACACTGTTTCGTTTACTGTGCAGCTCTTGTATTAGGAAGCAAAGTTGAGGTACTGGAAAGCTGTCAAGGCATGAGAAAATAAAAAAAAGAAGAAAAATACAGAAACAGTTCCTGTCGTTAGGGTAATTGCAGTTCAAGAGGAAAGAAAAAGTTTTCTTAATGTCGGTCATGGTCCTAATGCTGAAGGAAAACAAATTGGTTGTGGCACAGTTTCAGCCGGCCGTAGTGGCCATAAATAGTTTCAGCTTTCTTCTTCTTTGCGTTACTGTGGCAACTTTTCTATACTGTTTTGCTCCTTTTCCATTTTCTGCCCAGTCCCTGAAGAACTCGCCTGAGGTCAGAGCTGCCAGGTTTGCCAGGACAGCCGGAACTGGCTATCCGTGGCCGTACGCTTTGCCTAAACTTTCCTTTACCTCTCTTCCACTCCCTTTTTCTCTGAGCAGTCCACTTTACTTTTCCTCCACTCGCTCGCTGCCGTGACTCACTGCTCCTGCCGCTGCCATGCCAACCGGCCGACTCCTCACGCCCTCCTTGGTGTTTGCAGTCCACTCCTGCACGCCGTGTTGTGTGTCCACCTGGAGATGGAGGGAATGCGCGCTTTCACGTTGCCATAGTTTCGGCAGACACTGAACCCCTCTTTGAAGTTTCATGGTTACGACCACCAGAGCAAATGGTAGTTTGGAGAGATTGTTTCTAAAATTAAGAACTTGAAATAAAACTTTTCTTTTTGGTTTGATGAAATTTTTCTTGTAAGGCAGCTTTTCTTCAACATTTAGAATCTAGTTCACACATTCATTCTGCAGCAAGGGTCATGCTCTATGCAGTTTGCACAAAAACAGCATTCTGATGCAAGTTCACACCTTGTGGTTTTTGCAGGTTTCCTCAGAAAATACTCAGGTTAAAAGTAGCATCTTTGTCAGAACAGTGTTATCTACTTTACCAAGTCTGCAAGTTAAGCATGGTTATGATAATGATTATGATCTTGTTACATCTGCCATCCAGTGTAAATAACTTGAATGTAAGGTTGGAGTCAAAGTACACATGCAAGTGTAATTTCTTGCTATTCTTACATTTTAACAAGCATCGCAACATGAATAATTTAGGTAAAAGAACAGGTGGTGATCTGGTACAGATTAAATGCATTAATTAACAAATCCCTAATTAGAGTTAAAACCTTTGTAAAAGCATGAATTATAGCAGCCTAACACAATGCAATAACCTCAGATCAGTTTAAAAGGGTTGTAAGCCGTCACCTCATACCAAATGTGAAGCATGGTGGCCGACGGATGGTTGAGCTTGTTGTGCAGTGACAGGACTTCGAAGTCTCACAACTATTAAGCAAATCATAAAATACCATGTATAGAGAATTATCCTGCAAATTGTGAGGCCATCTGACAGCTGCAGTTTGATGCAAAATTGGTCATCAAGAAGTCACTAATATCAAACACGACAACAGATCTGCTTCTCTTTATTGATAAAGGCTTGCTATCTAATTATAAGAAGGAAAAGAACAATCAAGCCCAGATGTTTTCTTCTTACTGTTAAGTTTCATCAGTTAACAGAAGAATGGTTCAGTGCTGACTGTGTGTGTTTTGTGTCTGTAGTTGCACGGCTACAGAGGCAAAGATCCAGTTGGCCTCCAGATTTTTATTGGTACCGCCGATGAGCGCATCCTGAAGCCTCACGCCTTTTATCAAGTTCACCGGATCACCGGCAAGACGGTCACCACCAACAGCTACGAGAGGATCATCAACGGCACCAAAGTCCTGGAGATCCCATTGGAGCCAAAGAACAACATGAAAGCCATGTGAGATGAACCCAACAATATCGGTATAAAAATGCCTCCCCCAGGTTTGCTCACAGTGCCGTTGTTTCATTTTTCCTCCCACAGAATCGACTGCGCTGGCATCCTGAAACTCAGGAACGCCGACATCGAGCTGAGGAAAGGCGAGACGGATGTCGGTCGGAAAAACACCCGGGTCCGACTTGTGTTTCGCGTGCACATATTTCAGCCTGGAGGTCAGGACGTCTGTCTGCAAGTGGCCTCGCATCCCATCGAGTGTTGTAAGTTATCAATAAATGTATTATTTATACTTTTCATGGGTTTTCTGCTGGTTATTAAAACCTTCCCAGTGAGGTATAGCTAAAACTTAAAGTAAACCTCATTACCTACATTCAGATGAAGTTGGATTGGGGCTGATAGCCCAGAATCCTGAGAGTAAAACGCCTCTTTATGCAACCAGGGCTTCCATCCAGCTGGTGGTGGCTGCAGGTACCTGTTTGTATTTACTCAGGTCTGAAGTCTGTGTTTGGGTACTTTAATGCATGTGTACACAGAGTTATTAAGGTGCTGGATGTAATCTCAACTCAAACAAAAGGTCCCCTTATCCACCTTTGATCAACAACTTGTCAGGTGTAATGAACTCCCTGCGATATGCTTCTGTTACTGACAAAAGTCATGACTCAAAAATCTCTTTGCACTGCTTGCGTCTCATTTCGTAGAACAATTGTTGCAATGCTGTGTTTGCTGCAAAACAGATGAGGACTGATGGAGCTGCATGAGTCTCCCGGAATCTGGTGTGCCGGCAGATAAACACACTGAGTCAGAGCAAGCCTGCCCATGTCATCTTCTTTGTTTTTTTTGTAACATTGTAAGGGGAACAAATTTATTCAAAGATCACATGGTTGTCGCTAAATACAACTTCCTTTAAAGAGTATCACGTTTCGCTATGTAGCCATGTAATAAAGTCTGAATGGATTTAAAAATTGTGTAATGGTGTAAGAAAAAAAATAAAAACTTTTATTGTAGTTTTTCTTCTGTTGAAGCTATACTATTTTTGATTTGAATGTATGGCTGGACTCAGTGTAGTGCTGGAAGACGAAACCCTGCTTCACCTCACAAGCATTTTGAAATAATTGAATTAAAAAAAAAACAGTGCTGCCACCACCATGTTTTACAACTGCTGTGGGGTTTGTTTAGTGATGTTCAGTGTTATTTTTGCTGCATATTAATTTTTTGTCAACTTCAGACCATCTTCTTTGTACCTTGTTCATTGAGATTGCTTGTAGCTTCTCTGCAGATTTTGATTTTTTTCTAAATAATGTAAGAAAAATCCTACTACAGCCACTGAATCTTTTTACATCAGATTAATCAAGTACTCTATAAGTGATAGTGACACAAACAAAATGTACTGCTTCAGAGTATTAGCTTGGGGAACAGGTCTTTTCAACTTTTAACATTTGTTTTTCATTTAAGCTGAACAGAATATTTTTACATTAACTACAGAAATAGTTTTAAGAGGATTTATTTTTCTCACTGAACAACAAGACTGTGTCAGAGGTTAAATATAAAGAATATAAAATTTCTAAACTAGAAGCTAGAGCTAGTTAATAGCTGATACTTATCTAGCTGTACCTAAGCTAGCCCTAACTAAGCTAGCTATAGCTAGCTTGCATTTATCAGACTTACAAACAAAATGCACTTCTGCAGATTATTAATTTTTTAAGATTTGTATCTTTTTCATTTGAGTTGTACAAACTATTTGTGACATTAACTGTACAAATAGCGTTAAAAGGATTTATTTTTCCTCACTGGGTAACCATGACTGTTAGAGGTTCAATATACAGAATATAAAGTTAGGTAAGTTTTTTTGTGCAGCGTATTTAGACTTTTCCAAAAGACTTATCAGACTTTATTTAGCCCCTTCCTATAAAACAATTTAACATCTAAGCTGTAGTGACTCCTCTTGATAAGCAGCACAAGTTGTGATTTGACTCATTTAAATTGCCAACAGTAAGAGCAATGGCTTTGATTATTGAATGACTCAGCATAATCTCTTTATTGTAAACCACCACCACTTCTGGGTAAATCTGTAGTTGTCCCCTAATGAGAAAGCAGCATTGAATATGTTAAAATACTGTCATTCAGATCACTTTATAAAGAGTATTTTAATCAATAGTTGATGCTTAGATTAGTTTGTAATGCACTGCATATTAGTGTGGTCAAAACTAATACAATAAAAATGCTTTGTTCTGATGTGCTCTCATGTTTGATCTGTCCACAGACATGAATGATATTTAATATGCAATCATATAAATCAGGGAAGCAAAGGAAATCCTCCCACTGGAGAGAGTGACTGTAGTGGAAAGGCAGTAAAAGTTCCACACCACCCCTCTGTGTGTCCCTGCAGCTCAGCGTTCTGCACACGAGCTTCCCATGGTGGAGAAGCAGGACATGGACAGCTGCTCCGTCCTGGGCGGCCAGCAGATGATCCTGACTGGGCAGAACTTCAGCTCCGACTCAAAGGTCATCTTTCTGGAGAAGAGTCACGGTGAGTGTCCGAGAACACCAGCTCCATGGCGGAGTCTGTAAAGCCTTTACGGCCCTTCTCTGTGCTAGTTACGCAACGTTGTGTCACAGTAACGCCGCAACCAGCAAGCATAATTAACAAGTCATTGTGTTTGTGCAATAAGTTCCTCGCTGTTGCATTTCTTTTCATACCCGTCGTTGTGTAAAGGATAGCATCAGTTATTTGCATGATCAAGAGGATGATGCTGCAGCCTCACTTCCTATTACCCTTCAATGACTTCCATATCTTATCACTCAAAGGGGCCTTTTGTTGCACGGTTCATAATTCTGTGTCATGTAAAAACTGCCACGTACATTTCTGATAAAAAGGATTTCAGTTGGTTTTCATGAGCAGCGAACATCAGTTGTAATGTCATTGTTCCCTTTACTCTAACAAGCACCAGCATATGGTTTGAACTTTGCTTAGAATTAGGTTTCCTTGTTTCTGCTTGCGTCGCTCTGGGCTGTATCTCTGTTTACCACAGTCTGTTTACCTCTAGGTGACGATAGAATAATTTGCAGGTCTGAACAGGAATTTACATATGTTGATCATTGTTTGATTGTCAAATTAATATTGGTATTTTTTACAATATATTTGACAAGTTCTTGTTTAAAAGGACATAATTTTCTATGGTTTTAGTTGTAAATCTAAGAATTTGATCAGCAGGTTTAAATTAATCTTGGATTTATTCCAGACTCTCTCAAACCTAAACCCTACCCAAGCAAGTTGCACTTTGATTGTAAACTTTTTGTAATCAAGCTTTTGAAAGAGTCCTGGCTTGAAAGCTAAGAATAAGCAGAACTGATAGTTTATTGAAATTATGTTGTCTAGTGATGTAATTCCATATTTTAAGCACAAATTTTCAGTCTGGTTAAGGTCAGGATCTATCCAGATGCTTAATGCTAGTTTGATCAGGATCAGAAAAAGGGCAGCTGTGTGTGCAGGTCCCACACATCCTGGACACAAACTGTATTGATTTTTATCTTTAGGCCAACAAACTTAGCTTCCAGGGAAACCATTTCACCCAGAAAGAAATCCAAGAAACATCTTCCAATCAGAAGCTCCTCCACTGGAAATCGATTGGATGAATGACAAATAGGCTGACATGTTACACATTCATTCATTTTGTTGACTATGCTTAATACATTTTTAAGTTTTGCAGGACTCTGATATCCAGTAAAAGTGATACCAGTAGCTTGTGAAAAGGCATGCAGTTTAGTTGCAACTTCTTAATGGAAAGTGAACCAAAATGTCGGGTGGGTGTATTCGTAATTTGAACCCGGTGTGTTTTATGCAATTAATCAATCGTGCAATTTCTTGTTGTAAAACATTCTTGCAGTTAGTTGCAGATTGTATATCCATACCTGGAAAAAGTAGTCCTAAGTGAACCCCCAAGTTAATGTGATATCCATGCTCATGATAAGTCTACGTATACTTCTGATTGTATTTTTGATTACTTTAGTTTATCAGATTGCTGTGGCATGTTTTTTTTTTTGTTTTGTTTTTTACATCCAGTAACTTTTCAGCAAACCTTATGTCCTAGTTACTGTTTTTTCTCTTGTCTGGGGATCCCTTCTGCTATTTTGCAAGACTCCACAGAAATTGTGAGGGGAAATCAGAAGAGAAAGCTCACAGAGAGGAATTACCTTTGTTTTGGAGACCTTCTCTATGACACAAAGTTCTGAATAAGTCCAGCTGTGAAATCCTTCTGAATGAGTGACAGCTGCATCTGGCTGGAGCTCCCCTGACTCTTGTCTTTGGACGGAGAGAGCTTTATTTGGGAAATAACTGCATCCCGAGCCAAACCAAAGCAACTCAGTCTCTTTCTCCAGGTCCATCAGCCCTCCTCCCATCAGAGGTAATTGTTAGTGGAGGAGGGAAAGATCGGGGTCTCCCTTAGAGAAGAACTGCAACAGAGCGCAAACAATTCCCAAAGCCAACAGAGCAGTAGCGTCATCACATTTTGCTGAAGAAACGGAGAAAGTTTCTCATAAAAAAAAAAAATAAGACCAAGAAAAAAAAGTTGGCAGTTTGTGTGGAATCCCCCTCTCTTGCTGACTCATTTAATCCATGTGTTTTCAATCTGTAGCTTGAGGGTTTCCCACCTAAACCTGCAACACTTCTGTGTGTTTGCACTCAAATGCACCACTTGTTTTACAGATTAAATCTCCTGTGTAAAATCAACTGTTACTACATTAAAACCTGCAGTTTTTCCTTTTTTTTGGCAGCAAACAAACACATCTTCTTTAGTCAGATTGCTGAATGAGTGATGACCTACAAATTCTGCTTCTAAATGTGCTGCTTGGTGGGACAGGAAGTGGTTTCGTCTATATTTTATCTTCAGGAACAAGCTGCATCTTCAAGCTAACATATAACCAAAACAATATGCAGGTTTTAATGGAGGATTTTATTTATTAAGGGAAAAGAAAGAGCTTTCCAAACCAACTTGGTCCTCTGTGGAAAAAGTAATTGTCCCATAAACTTAAAAACTGGTTGTCCCACCCCTGCAAGCAGCAAGTACCATCAAATCTTTGCAAAAAAACTGGCAATTAGTCTCAGTGTGGAGCAATTTTGGCCAATTTTTCTCTGCAGATGACTTTTAATTTGACCACATCAGAGGGTTTTCCAGCGTCAATGATTTTTTTGATGCTGAAAAACCTTCATTTTTCTTTTTGAGTTGTTTGGAGGTGGATTTGCTGGTGTGCTTTAGATGCTTGTCCAGCTGTAGAAGATTGAGCTTTAGGTCACAAACTGATGGCCAGGCTCTTCCTTCCCAAACTATCGCCACCATTTCTGATTCCTGGAATGACGTTCTGATAGTTTTATGGAAGACATAAAATCTACTTTAATCTCAACAGTCCACAGACTGTCATTTAGATTATTTTTAGGAAATGTGTTTCTTTTTAGTCAGCCGTGGTTTTTACTTCAGACCTCCCACAAGGATGTTATTGTCGCATCTCGTTTAATGTTAAACATCTAACCAGAGTTTAGATGTCGTTTGGATTATTTTATGACCTCACCTAGTTAATTTGGCAAACTAACCAACCCTGGGGAGGAACACCACTGTTATATATTTTGTTTATTTGTTGGCAATTCACTGTGGTCCACTTGAGTCCACAAGTCATGGAAAGAACTTTGTAATCATTTCCAGACTGAAAAATGTCAATGGAATTGTCTTAAATTTTCATAGATTAGGGCATGAAGTGTTTTCAAAAATGTGTCATTTAATGACATGACAAGAAGGGGAGCCCTTTTTTTTTTAATGTGGCCATGTTAGTTTTGATATCTTTATCAAACTGCGTATTTTTTGTATTTACTTGGTTATTTGTGACTTATGTGTAATATTAGCTTGATCTGGAACATTTATATGTGATCAAAGAGGCAAATGCTTTTTTCCCCACCACTGTAGAACTACTTTTCAGAAAACAAACCTAACAAACTCTCTTTGTACTTTCTCTTCTGTCCCAGATGGCCAGCAACTCTGGGAAATGGAAGCAACAGTGGACAAAGACAAGAGCCAACCTGTACGTATTAAACATCTGTTAAATAAATAATTCTTCCACCTATTGGACATTTTCTGTTGGAGCTCAGCTTAAATATGTTTGGCATTTCGAGGGATAGTTCACAATTTATGAACCATCTGGATTTATACTAAAGAAAGAGACCAATAGACTCGTCTACCGTTGGTAAAGCATTAACTGTATTTAAAAATTATTTTGCAGAGCATGCTGTTTGTGGAAGTGCCATCTTACCAGGATACATCCATATGCCAACCTGTCAAAGTGAACTTCTATGTTATTAACGGCAAACGGAAGCGCAGTCAACCTCAGCATTTCACCTTCACCCCACTGACATGTAAGGATCTTGGGTTCTTTTCTTGTTTTGAAGATAATAAAAGACATTGTCTCATTTGTTTTTTCTTTATTTTTCAGCTCCTGCCATAAAGACAGAACCTCTAGATGAATATGAAGCACAAAATATGAGTTTTGGTATTCCTCAGATCTTGGGCTTATCGCCTCACTCCTACTACCACAACCCTCGCGGCATCCTTCACCCAGACAATGGCCTAATGTCCGGCATGGCTTCCTGTCAGCGTTTCAGCCCCAACCTTCCAAACCAAGATGCGCGTTTCCAGCAGCAAAGCCCGGCTATTGTCTACTCTCGAGGTGGGAAGAGCCTCAGTAGCAGCCCAGGCACGTGGCACTCCGGCGGGGTTGTGCCTGACCCCCACCGGTCGGTGCTGGTCCACACAGGGTCACCAGCTCAGTCTGGAGTTCCCAACAGTTCAGGCCAGCAGCCATCTATCATCCAGTTCTCCCCTACCAACCACCACCTTCTCAGGGCTGGAGATGCGGAGACTCTCCCTCCTCCTCAGCCTGATAACCAGCAGATCCTTTTCTGCGATGACTACCCTCCGCAGGCTGGATCCCACTCACCTGGACACCCCCAAGCCCAGGCAGAAGTGACCCACCAGCAGCCATGTCCCACTGTCATCCAGCAGCAGCAGCCGTTTGGGCAGAAGGAGCCCCAAAAGGTCCGGGTGTCGCCCGGGACACAGCCGATGGAGGTTACCGAAGACGAACAGAGGAGAGTGACGGTCAAGGAGGAGAACTTGGACCAGGCCTACCTAGATGATGGTGAGTGTAAGTTATTGCTTTTACGCTCCCTATCGGGCTGCACAATGCTGCTGGAAAAACAAAATGTGTCATGTCTGTTGATATCATTAATTATTGACTAGCTTTTTTTTTTAATATTTAAAATACTACCAATCTGGTGGAGTGACCTTTCCTGTTTCATCCAGTTTTTCATGTTGTTGTGTATTTTTAAGCAGTTATAAGACACGATGGCAAAACCTTAAACTCCTGCACCAGTTATGCAACAAGTTGTTGCTAGGTAACCAAAAAGTGAATGAGTTAGTTGATGCCACCCACCTAGCTTAGCTGGCTGTGAGAGGCTGAGCAACTTTAATCTGCCTACATCCCCCAGAATGCTGTGCGGCTCTGAATCAGAATTCAGTGAAATTATTGAAAATTTTATTGATATTGATTATGATGCACATTGTTATAGATTGATTGTCCAGCCTTTTGCTCCCTGTGAGTGTTGTAATGAGCAGCTCAAGTGAAGTGATGCAGGCGGACAAAGCCACTAAAAGAAATGGATGATAAGAACCAGAAGCGGCGATATGAGTTCTCTTAAGAACAATTCAAGGATATTTACAGTATCTGCGCCATCTGTCGCTCCAATCTGTGCTCCATAGTATCCTCTGAACAAAACCAAAAAAAAAAAAAAAACTGTTAAAACAATCCATTCAAAGTGGAAATAATGGCGAGTTTGAGTCATATGTTTATACTTACGCTTGTCAACCCTGTTTCCCTCTGACTGAATTAATGTCTGGCCACATCCAGCAGCAGGCAGAAGGTGGAGCCTTTCCTTGTTTTGGTGTTAAAGGTTCATTATCTTTGAAAGTAAAGTGACAGGCTGTGAAAAGCAGCACACCATCTACTTTATCACTCAGTTGAGATGGAAAGTGTTTTGATAGGATTTAGGTTTTTCATCTACCACATATTAATCTCAGGCAAAATGAGAAACCACAGCAGATAGAGGGTAGGATTATAAAACAATATCTAAAGCTTTAAACATTCACTTCAACATCAAAGATACTTTATTAATCTAATAGGGAAATTAAATGTTGCAACTCAATTTTTCTTTAAAGAGTTGTTGTACATTCTGATGGCTGTGGACAGGAAGGATCTCCTGTAGCAGTCTGTGGTACATTGATTGTAAATAGGCATCTGACTGAAGACACTCTGGTTTTGCAAAACAGTCTCGTGAAAAAGATGCTTAGGGTTGTTGAAGCATCTTCTGCATGGTTACATAAGAAGAGCTGCAAAAGTCTTAACTAAAACGTGACAGAAAATTGGCAATATTGCTGTATTCAGAAAAAAGAAGTTTAAAGAACTCCTCTCTGCAGTTTGCTACAAGCCATGTAGGTTCTGTCATAAATGAGCAGAAGGAGGCGCTCTGGATAGATGCAAGAGGGGAAACACCAATGACAAATTAGTTGAGGAAGAATAATGGAATTATACAAAAGGAAATCAAGGAAGAAAACCAGTTAAAGACTGCAAAAAACTTGAGTGGCCGTTCAGAGCTACTATGGAATGGTTTAGATCAAATCAAATTAAGCTCTATGCCTAAATCAAATTTGCTAGCAAGACTTGAAAACTCCCCATTCTTTACAAATCTTGCAGTTTTGTAAAGAAACATTTGTATCTAAATATATAAAACTGACATAATACAAAACACTTTTTGTTTCTGTGATCTATTAAATCAGGAAGTTGAGTCAATCACACTTTCCAGATGTTTACTTTTTGAAACTATTTAACATTTTTGTCCCCCCTTGAAATGATATTTTTTCTGTTGTCCACAAATTATTCTAACGTCTGTTTATATTGATGTTTGTGGATGCTCAGTGCTAAAATATATTTAAGTAACACTTTTCGTTTTTGGTTGCCATCCTCCACTGATCACTCTGCTGGTTGTATGGGTTCACCTGACACCAACACACATCAGGTCAGGAAATGTGCTTTTCTTTTTTTTTCTAGCCAGAGACTGAGGACATTGGGAGAAAAAAAGTGTCACTCTGCTGACCGCCTGGACATGTTGACACTGTTATGAAGTGAAAAACAACTTCCATGGCAACCATTGTCAAACAGTGGAACGTGCTGCCTGGGAGAACTGGGGAAAGCCTCCCTGTTTGTTATAGTTGGCCCGGATTTCTCCTTGGCCTTACGCCCCTCTGTCCTGTGGGGGAGCCCACCAGAGAATTAGCTTTTTTTCCGACCACAGGATTCTGCCAATCTGGCACAAGAAATTCTTATTTGCAGCTGCTGCCCTCTCAAAATCCAGGCCGTTCCCTGTAAGATAGCGGGGAGGGCGGTTTGCAGGAAAAGGGAAGGAGTTGTGTGTATTTGTGCGTTTCAGTGGAAAAAATGAAACGGCATTAAAAAAAAAAAGAACGAAAGAAAGCCAGCAGTGGAATTTGTGTTTTTTGGATGGGACTTGCAGGGCTTCCCTCCACAGTAAACAGCAACAGAACTGTGAGCCTGTGAATTAACAAGGAGTTGAAGAAACAGTAAAACTGGGTCTCCCCTTTGATCCTCCCATCTAATTTTCCGAAGCCTCAATTCCTTCCGTTTGACTAAATTCAAAAAAACATTTACACCTGCCCTGGAGAACTCTGGAAAACTACTTCTTAAAAATAAGTATTAAACACATCAACGTTGGTACCGATTAAACAAGCTTGCTGAAACATGTTTAATACTTTTTTTAAATTATTTTGAGTCTTTCTTCAGATTTTCAGTTGTTTTCATATATTTGTAATGGGATTCAATTGTCTGGGCCGTTCATTACGGCTGCTGTATTTTCTCGCTCTGAACCCAGCTCAGAATTTCCTTGGCTCCGTTTGGGATAATTGTCTTGTTAAAAAACAAATCCCGGGACATTAATCCATTTCCAGTCTGCCAGAACCATGTGCTAAAACACAGACGGATACCATGACACTCCGGCCTGGAAATGACCCTTGTCGTGGATGCTGGTGTAGGGGGGTTGTAAGAGTTTTTCTTCTGAAAAAATGATGAACCAAACCTATAAACCCAGTATTTCATTGGTTTATCATGGGGCCTTAAAAAAGCTTTAGCATGTCTTTTCTTCAGGAGTGGAGTCTTTTGATTAATCTTTTCACTTTTCTGTCAAAAACCTGGAGAGAAGCACCCGATTATTACTGATTATTATTGCTCTGGATTTCCATATTACTGAAATACTACGATGTTTATGCATGGGTCAGTAGCCACTGCCATCAAAATGTGTTGTCTTATATCAATTTCTACTAATAGGGTTTAGATCTACTTCCTACATGCAGACTCATTTAATCTGTTTTCATGGCTCTATTTTATGTTAATTTATTCAAGTGTTTCACTTTGTGACTTAAATCATGATTTTCTGACTAATTTGGTTTCATTTTGTGTGAATTTCATGTCAATAGGCCCATTAGAAATCTATTTACTGAAAATACCTATCTTCCTCGCATTAGGATGACAGTATATAGGTGCAGCCATCCAGTAGCAGCTGGATGGCTGCACCTTATCACTCTGTGCTGTCAGTGCTGCTTTAATGAGAAAGATAAGAGGGACTTCCCAATATCAAAAACAATAATCAGGAAAATCCCCTTCTGTTTGGCCAGAAGGTATCAAGGTTTGATCCTAGAACCATCAAAGACATTTTCACCAAAGCGAAATTGTTAACATTACTCATCAAGACAAGTGTCACAGCCTTTAGTCATTTTAGAAAGAGAAAAAAGAAAGAAAGCAGAGATGCCACATCCTGGTATCGTCACAATACTGTGGTCGAAAAACTGTCACATCTCTTTTGAGCCTGATTGTGATTCCTAAGTGTTAAAAAGTTTGGTTTTTCGTTCTGAACCCCAGTTTCTCCCCACGTCTCCCACTCAGAGGGTGCTTTACCTGCAGCCCCCGCGTCGGTTCCCATCCCTTCAGCTGCTTCTCAGAACACACCACATGGTTAGCAGCATTTGTTACAATTGGTCACCAAAATAAAAGATACAGAAGCCTGACTTCCCTTTACATTATTAATTCAAGGGTGTCTGGCATTGCCAGGAAAAAAATGGGATAATTGACAGGTTGCAAAGGCTGGGAGTGACAGGTTTAGTGGGTGTGGAATAAAGCCAGGAGGCAGTGGAGCAGCTGAAATTGTTCCAGCAAGTGGAGATCAGGGCAGAAAGATAAAGCACACAGCAACAGTCCGGCGGGCCGACATTAGTCTCACCTCACTTCCGTCCCATTTGGGCGGTTTTCTCAGCTGCATATCACAGTCGGACTTAGATTGGTGACAATCTCACCGACCGGTGCACACATGCTTTCAGGCATCCTGTGAATTAGTTTTCATAGCTTTTCTTCTTGCTGTGAGAAATTATTTTCTTCTAAGACTTTGCTATTGATATTGCAGCTGGGCTAGCTGTTAATTCTGTGGAGGAAAATGGCAAAATTGTTGCATTTCATCCAGTTTTGTTCCAGTTTTGATCTTGCTGCAAAATTAAAACCTCAAATTGAAGAATATAGCAGTTAAAACAATAAAATTAATTACATTTTTCACTTTAACAGAACTGCTGCATCCTAGATGTACAAAGTTGCCGCTATCACAGATCCTTCCTCCCAGTAGCTGTAAAGCTTTATAACCATGAGTCTTAGTGACTCTGCTGTTATTTGCATGTCCCTCTTCTTGTAAATAGTCTGTTATGATGTGCACGTGTATACATGCACATTTTTCTTTCTCGAAATGAACCTGCTCAATGCTTCTAATCTGAGGTATATAATTTTTAATAACTGCACAATATATTTTTTCTGATGTTGTAAACTGTACAGTCTCTTATTTTTATATACATTTTACCTTTTGTGTGAATATGCATGCTCCCACTTCTTCAACACCTTAGTTTTGTGGGACGATAAAGAATATTTTCATTCTTCTATTAAGACATTAAATATACTGTAACTCTTTTAATAGCTAAGATTATTTTAGATCTATTCAATCTAGTTTATTTATATGGTGCCAGTTTGAAACAAGTGTTCAACAAGACAGAAAGGAGGTTGAATGTCAGTTGATCACCTTATGAGGTTTTATTTCTGATAGAAAATATTTTAAAAATAAAGAATCAAATTAAGTTGCTACTGCTGAGAGCTAAAGAAAAGCACGGCTTATCAGAGCTGATTAGTCTGAATACTGTACTAAAATGCAATCTCCTCTATTAATGAGTAACATGTTCTAACTTTAGATATTTCTGAAGGAAATCTGAGGAAAATTAAAACTGTAAATTTATAAAAATAAGTTTTTTCTGTGTTTCACATTTGCATTCCTATAAAGCTACAATCTTCTTTAAATAGATCTATTACAGACCATACAGTTGAAGGAATATAAACACACAGCAGCAGCTTTCGGTCTAAACTCTGCCCTTTAGATGTCGACACCAGATTTGTGGTTTTACTGTCCTTTATCTCTGCTTTTCTCTCCTTTAGTTTCAGCGCTCTGCCACCTTCACACTGCCTCATAAAGCTTTCTCAGATTGATCGAGTCATACTTGACCTATAAATTTGCCACGCATACTAATAGCGCAGCACGTAGCTTGAAAACCTGCGCACACACACGCACACGCATACACACACTCCAGCTTGTGCCAGGCAGTAGACAGCAACTAAGTCGGCTTCTGTCCAGGGTGTCCCTCTCTACCCGGCCTTGGTTTGTAAACATCGCAGCTATTTGGTTCATAACCCAGGAGCCAGACACTCGCCTATTGAACAGAGCAGCATTCCCTCTGGCTTCCCTCAAATAGTCGGTCCGTGCCAACTGTTCATTAGGCCCAGTAAAGCCCCACTGTGTGCTGCCCGTCTGCAGCGGTCCTGTTGCTTCTCGAAGTCCCGCTTCACACTCAGGAAAAAAATCCTGTGGCCCGGCTGCGGAGATGAAAGTTCCTTTAAGGCATTGGGTGTCACAGGGAATTCCACCCTGCTCTAAAATAAACAGGGATGCTGATGTTGTGACGACAGCAGAGCGCCCGGTTTGGCTGTCACGGCAGTCTCTGAGATTCTCAGATGCTGCTGGTGTTATAAAGTGAGCCCTGTGTTCAGTTTCCCATCTGCAAAAGATCAGCAAACCAAGGAGATGCTGACGGACTGCAAGACTAATATTAGCCTGGTGAATGGAGCCTTCATTAGTTTTCTTTTTAAAAGACGATTTTTGTTGTTATATTTTACTTCATATTTGGAGTTGGGCTTGTATTGGATACCTATAAGCAATCAGAGCAACGTTTGTTTTGAAAGTTAAATATTATAATATTAAAGTCAAGCTAACAGTCATTCAGACCAGATCCTGGACTGTTCAAAGTATTTAAATCCCAAGTCTAAAAGACTTCAGACTTCACTTAGACTTGTGCTTTGAAGTTGCAGTGTGTAACTTTTACAGAAATATGTTTTTGTTTTTTGTTTTTTTCAATATTTGTTAACTGTTGTGATGGCAAAATAGGAGTAATAATCTGAAAAGATCGATCTCTGTGCTATTATTGCTGTCTGAAGAAATGTACTGCAGAAATGCTCCCAGTCAGAAACAGCCAATCAGAGCCAGGAGTGTCTTAGCGCTTAAAATAACTAAACAGTGGTTTAATAAAAAGTTATAACATTCAAAAGCTGAATTATTAAATGTTGTGACCAGTTTAGAGTTTGATTGGCATTTCTAGCTAAAGGTAGGGTGAAGTAGTTAGCCTTAAAGTCCACAAAGTTTGACCATTTCAAATCATGTATTTCAATTGTGAAAAGAGGTTTAACAAAACAAATGTTTCAAAGTGTAAAAATGATAAATACCACATAGCAAAAAAACACATCTACTGAATGAGCCGAGTTTTGTAAAAGTTGAATGGTTCAACTTTCACAAAGTATGGGGAAAGAGAAACATTAATTGTAGCATAAAGGACAAAATACTAGAAATTGAAAGTTTTTGGCAGTTTTATATGGCGGACGTTTACTCTTCAATGGTCTGTGTTATGGTTGTGTTGATTCCAACTGAAATCAACCCTAGATATTTTTAAAATATGCATAAGGGGCTCTGTAGGGGTAGGTAGCTACTGGAAACAGCATTTTCCTTCCCAGAGCTGATGTATTAAACTTGTTTCATGAAATGCAAACTTCACAGCATCCTCCTGCCACCGTCACACATCACAGTTAATTTGCGTGAGTGTTAATAGTTGCACTCTTTGCCTCTTCGATATGAAAGTTAGGACTTTAAGTAGAGTGCACACAAACTACACTCTATTTAAAGTTGCAGTATGTAACTTTTGCATACTGCATAAAAAAATGACTGCTTTCATTTAAAAAAATGAAAGCAGTGAGTGAAATGACTCACTGTTGCGCTCTTATCGCTTTGAATTTTAATAAAATGACTCATCTCTAACTTAACCAAAATTTACATCAGATGGGAAAAATCTATGTTTTTCTATTGAATATGAGGTCATAACTATACAATCTGTAAAAGAAGTGGAAGTTGTAAGAATAACTTCAGTGTTGGCATTTCTGGCTTTGCTTTTGAGCATAAAATTCCCATTTTAGAAACATTTTCAGCAGACAAAATCGTAACTGGTTATATAGACTTTTTTCAATTGTTTTCTAAAGTTTGTGAAACTGAATTTTAAATGATTGAATTTAATTATTTTATACATTTTGGGGGGCCGTTTTAAAACAAACCCAAGTGTGTCCTCATGAGCGTCTTGAGAGGCATTTGTTGATTAAAATAATCTGGACCTTTAATGAACAAATTAAAGACAGCAGTGACTCTTTGTTGAGAAGTATTGTTTTCAGTTATTTTAACTATTTAAGTGGAGTGATTATTTGATCAGAACTTTTGCTAGTTTGTATTTTGTACCATAATAATATCAAATATAGATTTAAAAACTACTTCATCCCTTTTTATGCATCACTTCCTTAATCCTTATTGAATTTGTATTACAGTCAAAAAGTGCATCACAGCTGCATGCTGTTGAAATGGTGGGGAAAAAAATCTGATAACATTTTTAGAACTATCAACCAGAGCCAATCAACAGAAAAACAACACATTTTATGGATGTTTACATATTAAACCTTCATGAAATATGTCAAATTAACATATCCCATATTTTCCTAAGTGACATGGACATATATTATGACATAAATCCAAAATCTGGATACAGGAATATATAGGTAGCTTACACAAACTATTCATACTGAAAATGTTCTATGTTTATATGTTAAATACCTACAGCAGATGGCAATTATGTCTCTTATTTTACAATATTGGTAATCTTTAAAGTTGCGAATTTATAAATTAATACATCTTCGATCACATGAGGATGAAGATTTATTAAGTATATATAATCTTTTCCTATTGAAAATGTTTCATATATCATGTTTCAGTATGGGAATTGCTGGTCTGCATTTTAACAATTCAGCTGCCGGTGTGCAAATGTTGCTCATCTCTATGGTTACAAAATCAGGATATGCGTTTATAAAGGCTCCAGTTCCTGCCAAAAAGCCTTTTTGGCTCGTTTTGAAATACTTGTATTACTCATCTGACCTAATGAGTTTTCCAAAGTAAACTGGGAGCTTTGGCACCAGTCTCACATATCTGAAAACACAGACGGCTTTGAAACGTCAGAGATCGACACAGACGGCGGCACGGGATGACATGTGACGCCTTGTTGGCATTCTTTGTTGCTCAATCCAGAACTACCTGAGCAGGCAAACTGTCTGAGGAAGGAAGAGCGGTGTGTTGCAGGTTCTTCCCCTTTCCTGTTCTCTTTCTTCTGTGGAAGACGTGGGTTAATTTTACCAACAAAAATACATCACAAAAAAATCCCCCTGAAACAAGAAAAACATGTAGTTGTTTGTTGGCATGTGCCTTATACAAGATCAACCCGCCCCCACACACAAACACACCCACACACACACATGTTGTGGACCTATTTTTAGAACTGCGACACTACAAAACTTTCCATTTCAACCCCCTTCCTCTTGTGTTGATGCATTTGTAATCGGCTGAGCAACAGCTGGTTGCCTCCAGAGGTTCCTCAACGTAAACGCAGCTTTTGTTTCGTCTGAACTGAACCGTCAGACTGGATCACTTGCCTGGCAGCATATTTCAAGAATGAAATCATTTTATGTTGTCCAAGGGGATGTGTTTTGAAGTCAATTACCTAAGATAACATTTTCCTGTCTTTATTTGCTTTGCAGTGAATGAAATCATCAGAAAGGATCTGACGGGGGTTCAGGCCAGAGGTCAGACATAGACAACAGAGCGAAGCAGGAAGCGACGGTCTATTCCTCTTCCTGTGCTACCCGCAGACAGACAGACAGACAAACGGACACGGATCAATGCAATCATCTACTCTCCAGCAAGGTGGCGCTCAACCCCCTACAATCTCATCTTCTGGTCATTGTTTTCCTTTAAACATAGAGACCGGAACATCAGCTCCTGGTTGCTGTGTTTGCTTTGGATGGTTTCCTGCAATAAACACTTTGTAAACAGAGGAGCTCATTGTACCAGTAACATCTGCCACCAGCACCACTAGGGATTACTGAGAAAACACAGGGACATGCACCTTATTTTGATGAAAATCTTTACAAGTATGACCTCAGAAACCATCTAAAAAGAGAAACGAGTGGAATAAAGGGAATAATTCCTTAAACACGTCCATAAAACAGCTTTATCCGCTCTGTTCCGGCAATAAACTCGCACCTCTTGCCTTATAATAGCAAAGATCTGGTGTGTAGCATGCAGCTCTTTCACCAAAAACGTCTAACAGGTTATTGCGAAACCAAAAAATAAAGCACAAATCAATGTTCTCTTGTGGCTTGTTATATTTTTCAGCCTTACTTGCACAAAGTTTGTCTATAAGTTTCTTTTTGTTGCTTTTCCAAAGCGTTCATGCTCATCATCTCATTTTAAGTGCAGTTTTGTGCTGGAAGACAAACGCACACAGCCTTAAACATAATCTGTAAATGAACTATTGCGACACTGCCTGTTATGCACTGTTTTCAAACAGAGTGGTCGATGTTATGGCTTCTTATATCATTTGAGTCATCAGAGTAAATGAATATTTTGTGCTTGTTTTGCAATGTTACAGTAACTTGTGATAATGCAATATTACATATATCTCTGCAAATATCAAGAGCCAAAAGTGCCACAATCCAATAAATAACTTTTAAACATTAATGTATGCAATCATTTCAATAAAATTGTAATAACTACATTAAATAGACAAGTAATGCATTAATAATGGTTTTAATTTGTGGTAAAATTATATGTAATTATTCAGTATGTTTTTATGTGTACTCCATTACAAGTCTGCAACATTAATCCAGACAGCAGTTTTTTGCCGCTAGTCCTGCTAAATAAACTCATTTAGAGCCCTAAATGTTATGACCTTTTGAAAAAAGACAGCTTATAATTTTCTAAATATATCTACAACAGAAAATATGTCAATTTTAATAATCACCTTTTGTTATATATTTAGGTTTTAAAATAAAGACAAAAACTTTGTACAAAAAAAAAGATGTATACATTTTCTGCAGTTTGTTGATATTTGTAGAAAATTATGCAAAATGTAATGACAAAGTTAGATCTAGAAGAATATTACTGGTGCTTTTAGTATCATTCTGTTGTAAAAAAAAAAAAAAATTAAATGCAAATATTCCATGAAAAACAAAAACGTAATGCTGCCAGAAACATGTCATTGCATCTATATATTATAAACTTATTACTTGGTTCTTTGGCTATCGTGAGTCCAGCTCGGCAGTTTCCTCGACCTTGTAATAAATCATCTGATTGGATAACCTGGACAGCAACTCAGCTGCTGACCAATCATATTGTCTGTAGCAAAATCATCCTCTATTGCAATGCAAAACTTAAAACAAGTAAATAAAAACAAACAAATTATATAGGCTTTATACTTGTAATTAATATTGATTTAAATTATTTATACATTTAATAATTATTTTTATATATACATTTTTTATGTGTACATTTTGCTGATTATATTTATTATTTATTTGGATTGTGGCATTTTTCAGCCCTTGATATTCACATGCTCTATTCTGGTCTTGTAATTTTCTTTGTGAAATAAAATAAAAATGGGCATCTTTCTTTTTTTTCACAGTAATCTCTGTGGTTTTGTCCACAGTCTAAAGACAAAAAACTGTGTATATTGCTCTGGGTTTTTGTTGCTTTTCTTTGCAGTCATAATCATTGTACTAAAAGCTGCCTATGCAAAGCTTCCCGCTTTCAGATGTAAAGAGTGTGCGTATTATTATTATCATTATCTGTAAGCAACAGCATCATGTTAAGGGGGTAGTGCTGCAAGACTCAGTCGCACAGTAACAGTTTATGATATTTTATTTTTTGGAACATCATATTTTACTGAGTTACAGGAGGAGAAAAGTGTGAGTTATGTTACTGTCACATGGAAAATGTCAGTAAAATGAACACTCCAAAGTGAAATAGAAGACATTGTCTTTGATATGTTCCATATTGAAGATGATCACAGTAGAATGCAATATTATTACATTTAAAATTTGATATTTAACATTTCTCATTGAGCCAGTGGAGCATAAATGTATTTGACTTTTAATGAATGTAATCTGTATTAAATAATTCCCCCTTTTTCTGTAAATAATAGATGCATTTTTATTAATGTTTCCAGAGTCTGAAATAGGAGCTTTATGCTGTTTTTATATCATTTATCTATAATAGAGTTGAGTTATGATTATGTTCTTAATTCTCTGACATAACATCAGTCCATCCATAATAGTTTCTTTTGTTTCTATTATTTCACAATATCGAAACCTTTACTAACTGATGGATTATTAATGCTGTACTATTTCATTTTTTTTTGTAGATGTCTTTATGTTTATGTTGAAGTATGACTTTTCGTGCCTCTTCAAAAACCTCTTCTTATGGTATTTTTGTATTATTAAAAGAAGCAATAAATAATAACAATCATACATGCTAATAAGGTGTTTTCATTGTTTCTAGCATGCTGCCCTCATGAACACATTCAACTTGAATTGGTGTGAATTTTTTTTTCTTTGGCCACTTCTGTTAGCCTGTGTCTAGAACCGCCTATAGGCTGCAGGTCTGAGGCATTTTGCTAGCATGTTTTCTATCATTCTTATAGCTTGATAGGAAGCCTGTTCCAAACTGGCAACCCACATTAATAAAATGGTGAAATAATATTGACCACAAAACACTGTATTTATAAAAGATATCAATGTTTTTCCTACACAATCCTAACAAATGTTTTTAATGTTCCCTTCACAATATTTATTTATTTACTATTACCGTATTTTCCGGACTATAAGTCGCAGTTTTTTTCATAGTTTGGCCGGGGGTGCGACTTAAACTCCGGAGCGACTTATGTGTGGAAATTAACACATTATTATGTCATATCACATGTTAATTTCACACTAAACCGCAAGAGGGCGCTCTAGGCCTGTGTTATTCTACCTTCAGAGGGGTAGAAGAAGTTAGCGGAGTTGTTTACAAGCGACTTCAAGGACGAAGATTTCATTGCGTTTAGGGATTTGGAGTAACACGGATGGTTTGGTGAACTTGTTAGCATGTTATTTATACTATAGTTATCTGAATAACTCTTAATATGTTATGTTAACATACCAGGCACGTTCTCAATTTGTTGTTCATGTGTCATGTAACGTTAGCATACCGTACTAGCCTGTTGTTGCCTCTATTCTATTTTTATTGCCTTTCAAGATGACATGTCCAGTGGTGGGAAGTACTGTACTTAAGTACAATTTTCTTGTATCTGTACTTTACTTAAGTATTTTTAATAATGGATACTTTCGACTTTTACTCCACTACATTTTACAGTAAGTATCTGTACTTTCTACTTCACTACATTTCTACAAAACCGTCGCGTTACTCGTCACGTCCAAGTCGCATTGCGGTTTGTTTTTTTTTTCCGTTAAAATGTGAAGTTCAGGGACTTAACGTGGCGCTGTAAAATCCAATGATCATCCAATGATGCGGCGCTCCAAGACATGCGCAGTGGTTTCCTCTGAGCGGGAGAAGATGTCTGTCTAATCGTAAGTCATAGAATCCCGCTATATAATTCATAATATTTGGCGACATGTAAACTCAGCAGCGTGTCGTCCAACTTTTAGCGTCACTTGGAAAGGAAGCTTAAAGAAAGGTAAGCTCTGTGAACGTAATGTTAGCAAAGCTAGCTGGATACTGCCTCGCCTCTGCATGAAAAATGTTGTCACTCATGCGCTGAATTATTTGTGGAGGTGTTGACTGAGGTGTCGCATATATGGGACAACGCTGTGACTAAAATCTGCTACATAGTGATGTGACATTAACGAACGATCCAATTCTTCTGGACTAAGTCCTATAGGACTGAAGCCTCACTGAGAGCCGTTCTTTGTTCTTGTGATGCTCTGCGTACACTGCAGCAGCTTTTATTTTTATTTAATTAAAAAAAATAGAGAGATTTATGTAATTGGCAAATAAATAAAACAAGAACGTAAGAACGCAGAGCATGCTCTTTGGTTAGGTGGTCTTGACTACAACACTACTACGTGGCTCCTTGGTTGCATGTCTTCCCCCACCCACCTTCTTTTCATCCCCTTTCAGTTGGATTTTAAAAAAAAAATAAATGCCATTAGTGGCAAAAAAACAAAAAAAAGTGAAGTTCATGCTGTTAGGACAGGAGACAAGATGTGTCCATCCCTGAAATTATGACGCATAGAATCACATATCTAAGTCTAAACAGTCACAGAGAGTAAACACAATAAAAACATGCATTATCTACGGCATTGTTTGTTAAAATGGCACATTTCTGATGTATTAAAATTAAATACAATAGGTACTCTTAATGGCATTGTATTAGCGATTAGGTGATGCATTCAGCAAGTACTTTTACTTTTAATACTTAAGTATTTTTAAAAGCCAGTACTTTTTGACTTTTACTCAAGTAAAAATATTAATGTGGTACTTTTACTTTTACTAGAGTACATTTTTGTCTGTGTATTTGTACTTTTACTTAAGTACCGTTTTTGAATACTTTCTACAACACTGGACATTCTGTTCTTGGTGTTGGATTTTATCAAATAAATTTCCCTCAAAAATGCGACTTATACTCCTGTGCGACTTATATACGTATTTTTCTTCTTTATTATGCATTTTATGGCTGGTGCGACTTATACTCCGGAGTGGCTTATAGTCCGGAAAATATGGTAATCTATTTGTATGATTTGTTCTTTTAAATTACCATTCATATTATTTTTTGGTCTCAGGAAATGATTGAGGGATGAAGAGACTGATGTCTGGTTCTTTAGGTTCTGACGGGTCTGCGGTTCCTCTCCTGACCCATTCTGTCTGAAATCACTAAGATTTCACTGGGCGCCACAGAATATCGCTGACACATTTTTTAATGTGTCACAAACGGTTTATGAAGCAAAGCTTAGTGAGGAACGACCACTGCTGGAGAGTGTGAGTGCTGAAAAAGACAACATGTTTAAAGAAATGTCACGAAAGATCGAACTCCTGCAGGACAGTGAGAAACATCTGCAGGAAGAATTGACTGAAATGAAACATTCATACAGCGAACTCAGCAGGAAATACGAAAGAGATGTTTCAGAATTAAAACAAGCCGTGGAAACATGTCGACAGGAGCTAAGACACGAGAAAGAGGCCAGCTTAGAGAGAGCCAACGAGAATCAGCAGCTCATCAGTAACATCAGAGATGAGAAGGAGGAGCTCTCCCAAAAAATGTCAACAGAGATAGCGATTCATCAAAAGAGGGAGAAACAGCTGCTCAATCAACTTGATCAGGTCCACAATTCATACGAGAACCTAAAACGCAGATATGAAACGGATGTTATCTGACTACAAGAGGAGGCTGAAACCTATCAGCAAAAGCTCCAGCAAGAGGGAAACAGGGAAAACAACGCGAAGCTCATTCATTCTGTGCTGAAACAACAAGTTGCAAAACTTCAGCAACAAGTAACTCGACTGAGAAAATGTCATCTGAAGAAATGGGAGGAGGATATGGCGCTCCTTAACACCATGAGAGCCGAGAACGCCGTCCTCAGACAAAACACCAGTCAAGAGATTAAAGTCCTGCAGGAGAAAGAAAGGAGATACCAGACTGACTTAGAGAAGACTGAAGGTTTGTACAAGGACCTAAACAGTCAATACGAAACAGAAGTAACTGTCTTGAGACAACAAGCAGACAAACACCAGCTGGAGATGAGTTTGTTGAGCAATAATTTGAAGACAGCAAGAGAAGACCTACTGCTGCAAAACATGCTGAGAGCTGAGGAAGAAGTTTTCCAAGAGAAGGAGGAAAATGCTCAGAGCCAAGGAGACCTGGTTGAAGATGTAAGTCAGGAGGTTTCTTCAGTGGAGGAAGTCCCAGGTTGTTCCACTGATCCTGAATCCACCGATGACACCGAGATCACTGGAGAAACCGGTCTGGAGGATTTGGAGAGTCCAGATATCAAAGCCAATCAGGATGGTAAGAAGAAAAAATCAAAATTTTCAGTTTGGAAAAAAATACAAAATGCTCTAGGATTGAAGAAGCCAAAAAAAAAAAAAAAAGATTGAAGACAGTCAAGAACATATCCAATGTTCTTGATTTTAATAATTAGAGGGAGAAAAACAGGCAAGAGAGGAAACGAGGAATCAGACGCGTGGAGGTTGTAGCCTCTGTTCGGGGCGACACTCCGTCAAGACCAAATTTAATACGGCAAAGTTTTTTCCCCAGTGACAAACTAGAAAATAGATCCCTTCCCAACCCAATTGAAAAAAAACGTGGGCATCACGGTGGTGCAGCGGCTAGCGCTGCGCCTTCACAGAGACGATCTGTGTGGAGTTTGCATGTTCTCCCTGTGTTTGCGTGGGTTTTCTCCGGGCGCTCCTGTTTCCCCCCACAACTCCTAAAACATGCAGGTCAGGTCAGTTGGTCACTGCAAATCGCCCCCAAAAAGAAACTCCAATCAGTATTATTTTTAAACTGGTAAAACTAATTTAATTAGCCGTTCGTTAACGGTTCGTTAACTGTTCGTTAACCCTTTTCTCTTCACTGTTTTAGAGGCAGACGGCACAGAGCTGCAACACTCGGCTCAATGTTTATAGCAACGTATTGATTTAAGAATTAAAATTTCTTCTTTTAATAGTAATGATTTCTGTTTATTTTCACTGTACTTGTGCTTTTATGGTTTGTCCTTCAGTTTACCTTTTCTACTTGCTTTTTATGTTAAATTGCACTGAATTGTAGCTCATTATACTGTGTTCTAAAAAAGATTAGCAGAAGGATCATGTTCAGTCCCAATCCCTTCAGTTGCAGTCACATTGCGAATGTGGAAATGCTCTTACTTTCACTATTAAACAACCCTTAGTTCTACTGATCTTTTTACTTTGATTTGATGTCACCAAATGTTTAAGTGACCACAGATCATGATCACTCAAGGTTTTGTCTGACCACATTTCTTCCTCAAAGATGATGGTTGCCTTCTATACTTCCAGTTTTTGCTAATGCGTTGGACAGTTCTCTACCCAAGTTTAGTCGTTTCAGCAATCTTTTCAGTGTTTTTTTTTTTGTTTGTTTGTTTTTTGCCAATTACTTGTTGCTAGCAGGAAGACAGTCTTTTTTTGATCAGGCAGTGTAAAGGTACAAGGTGACTTAAACTTGAAGCATCCATTTGTCCTGCAGTTCCTTTTCCACAGGATGGTGCATATTTCCAGTGGCTAGTACCCTGGACAGGCTGCTATAGTCCATCACAGGGACCTATTCATTTACTTTACATTAAATGTTTATATGTTATTTATACTTGGAACATTCAGATTACAGGCTAGCCCTCACACAAAGTTTAATATTTGTTTTTGAATGTGAATATATCCCGAAATGAACTTTGCATCCCAGAACTTTATGAAGACATGCACATCTCTGGGTGTAAAGCAGAGACTGCTGAAAGGTGCCTCTTCTCTCTCTGTAGTGCACATTAGCAGGAAAATTATTGGAGCAGACTGTGACTCATTCGAGCACTTCCCTCCTGCTCCGAGACACCAGCAGATGTACTCCTGGGAGACCTAATCTGTTTGTTTATAATTCATGCAACATGGTAATAATCAGACCTTTAATCTCCAAATGTTGTGTGCTGTTGACATGGACACACGTGGTTGTGAACTGAACACAGACAGCCTCACATCTCCCCCCCTAAACATCATTGAGAGGAGACCTCACATGGCCAGAGGCTACGGTTGCCAAGGAAACGGCTTGTTTGGTGCAGTGTCCCGTGTCAGAAGGAGGGCTGTGTGAATGAACCCTGTGTTCAGGAAGTCTCTGGTTATGACATCATCGTTTTGGGTGAAAAAGCACCAAGTGGGCGTCGCCAGCGCCGCTCACACAGATATGCCTTGATGACTCATTCGGCCTTTAGCGGCGCTGTGGTGTAATGGCTTTGGAGTGCACACAGATTCTCTGCGTGAAATCGGACAAGAATGAAATGAGTGACGACCGTGGCATCTCATTCAGATCACTTCTGCGTCTCTTACAACAACAACAACAACAATCCCAGGGTGAAAAACAAACACACACCCACAGGAACTCCAAAGTAACAGATTCTGCAGGAAACAGAACAGTAGTTTTCCTCTGAAAACTGAACATCAGTTTCTCAGAGGCATGAGTCAGTTTCATTGGCTTCTGGTGGGTAAACACTTTCCATACTCACCAGATGGAGCATAAAACCCCAATCCAAATGAACGCAATAATTAAGTATACCAATCTAATGTTTGGTTTAAAACTGCTGTTTCCATTCTTACCACAGGATATGCCTTTCAGATGTATTTTTCAAGCAATAAAACCTTGAGAAAGGTTGAAAAGAAACAGCTTTTAACCTGCCACTATAAAGGCTCAACGCACATGTGAGAATGTGGGGTTCAGTTTGTGACGGATTAAACTCAAGATTGTAGAAATACTGAACGCAGAGAGCTGCAGTGACGAAGCCTTGGTGAAGCGGTGAGTTCTGCTGACGCCCTGCAGAGGGAGACAAAAACACGTGAATGAAAGTCAGAAGCACAGGGAGCTGTTCAGCAGCACTCCACAAGAATCAAGAGACAGCTAATGAAGTAAGTAGGAAACACAAGAGCTCACTCTGAGGAATAATGGGAACACTGAGTACTTTTCTTTTTATCCACAGGACTGGAAAATTCAGACGCATTACACAACTGAGAGGGAATGGACAGATTAGAAAAGTCCTTTCTGGCTTGTATAAGACATTGTAGCATTTCAATGAATTTAGTGGGTTTGGCATCTTAAAATATATACTAATCAATCGTTTGTTTTGTTTGATATCATCCATTCAAACATCCATCCCCTTCTCGCTGATCTTCAAAGCTATTCACTCCTCTTTTTTTGAATCCCATCTTGATTAAGCATCATCTGTAAATGCTTTCTCCAGAGGTGAAACCTTGAGTCTAAATCTTTTTTTCTCCAATCTAAAAAGGTTTTCAATGAGCCCTAAAACATTCCCCCAGAATGGTAACACTTTTTAGTAACACAGTAAAAAGCAGTGGTTCTACTCCAAGCTCCCTTTTGATGATGGAAACTTTTCCATCACTTTCTTGTGGGATCCCCCAAGGCTATATTCTTGGTCCTTATGGGCTCTATTTAAAAAGTAAAACCATGATGTCTCATTTTGTTGTTACACAGAAAACTTGCAGATTTACCCTACACTAAAACGTAAATCTATGACTTCTCTGAAGTCATAGATTTACATTACAGTCCTCCAAGATTGGACTGTAAGATGGCTTTAAACATTTTTAATCTAACTGAACAGAAAACTGAGGTCATTGTGTTTGGTCGCTGTGGCCCTCACAACGTCAGCCATTTAGAAATTTGTAAAAAAAAAAAAAAAATTTAATAAAAAGCCTAGGAGTGATTTTTGACAATAATTTAACTTTTGATAAGCAGGTGAAAGAAGCTTGTTTATTTAATCTCCTGCTACTTGCAAAGGTTAAGCTGTTCCTCAGTTTCTGAAACTTTTAGAGAGCTATTCATGCATTCATCTCATCTTTGCTTGACTATTGTAATACTCTTTATTAAGTGTTACTCTCAATGGTTAATTGACTGCAACTGGTCCAAAATACTCTGTCTGTGAGCACAGCAGGTGATGTGCATCTATGTAATGAGGAGGGTGTGGTCCAAGGGGGTTAAAATTTTATATCAAGGTGTGCATAATTATTTGTCAGTTTCTTTTCAATGAGCCAAAAGAGAAAATCAACTGACTGTGGAAAGTTTCTCTCAAAATTGCTAAGTTATTGGGACAAGATCACAGAAGCATAAACCGTTTCGTTGCAAATAGAAAATAAAGTAGCAAGAAACGTGTTGTGAAAAAAAAAGATGCAAATTAAATGGCAATTTAATTCGAGTGAGAAAACATGTTTTTCATTTAGAATAGAATAGAATTCAACTTTATTGTCATTGCACTGTCACAAGTACAAGCAACGAAATGTAGTAATAGCTGTAATAATTTTATACAATATTAGTTGCCCAACAATCCTGCACAAAAAGGTATCATCCTAAGAAAGCCAAAGCCTCACTTTTACATTCTAAATTAACAGCTTAGGTTGACTAAGAGTACTGTGGTTGATTAATAAAAAAAGAAATCCACAAAAATAAGAACGGTCTGATAATTGTGCGCACTGTGTATTCAGAAAAACGCTGAGTCTTTGAGTTCATGACCATTAAAGATAGTAATTGCTAAACTCTGGTCAAAGGCCAGTTTTATATTTATTTCTCCACTTTCAAAATGCTATGGGAAAGAAATATTACAAAAAATAAATACTGGTAAAAAATGTAAAATATGTACCAATAAAAAAGACACTTCTGAGTAAATATTTTTATTGGAAGTTTTTGTTTTAATTAAACAGCCATCACTAATTTATAATTGTCACACGGACATCAACAGGGAAGCATTACTCTGTACAGTAATTGAAGTAATATTCTTTGCAGGTTCTCATTTTTTCTTTTTTTTTTTTTCCAACAAAACCAAGACTAACCTTCCACGACCTCACCTTTTTCTCAGTGACCTCTCAGAATGCAGGATCTAACAAAAGAAAGTTTGCTGATGAAAAGACGACCAAAGCTTTGATACAAGCATCCCTGAATCAAAAAGGTCAACTGTGTCCAGTCTAAATGATCACAGCCCAGGAAGATGACCTCAATTCCGGTCGGGGGGCTTTGGAAGTTCGATTTTACAGAATATCAAAAATTACGTCAGTGTTGCTCCTCGGCCTTCTCTTCATGCACCTTTGAAGTTCCCCTTTTTGTCTTCATCTGCCTTTCAAACACCTTCTGGATCAAAAGTCTGTGTTTTGAGTTCAGCTCACCAAAATACAGTTATGTTCAAAAACCCAGAATATCGTATTCTAGTTTAATTGCACACAGGCTGAGGTTTTGAAGCCTTTATTACTGTTAGTTGTAATGATAAACCACATTATACCAATTATACCAGACTAGTAAAATACATTTTAATACAGACATGTGGTATTAATGAAAACTAGATTTAATATTTGCTGAAATGTTGTTTTCTTTTTATTATGGAACAAATTTCCAGTAAGTAGAACATATAATCTATTGCATTTGTGTCAAACTCAAGGTCTGTGGGCCAAATCCGGCCCGCCATAAACTTTTATGAAAATAACTGTTGTATGTTTAAACAATATTTTATCAATCAAATGAAAGCAGTTTTCAACAGATGAAAAAAAAAAAATTCTCAGAATTTACCAGAATTATTCCGACTTTAATCTTCTGAAATCAAAAGTCAGAATTCTGAGAATGAAAAGTCTTTTTTTTCTCCTCAGAATTATGACTTTTGATCTCAGAAGATTTTTTTAGTGCCAAATTACATCAATGTGAAATGATATTTAGTATTACTGAACTTTAAGAAGAACTGCAAAAGCGAATGCAAAAGTGGCTATTCATTCAAATTTTAAGAGTTTCTTAATGAGATTTACCAATGCGTTTTACCACAACAGGCCCTTTGAGGACATTCAAAATCCTATAGACTAAAATAAGTGAGTTTGACACCACTGCTTTAACGTATTTAATATGACTTCAGTCTATCCCACTATGACTTTACTAACAGTTTACCTCTTTACAAACAAACCCTCATAGGGACTTAGCGCCTCTCCTCATCTAATCAATGTGTCAAAACTCTGCAAATCATCTGCAGCAATCTTTCAAGTGAGATGAAAAAAAAATGCTGCAATTTCTCTATTTCTAACAAAAGTTTACTCTTCTACCACTAAAATTCAAGAATGTCCAAAATAAAGTCCAGGATCATTTACAAAGCATTTTAAATTAATAGCTCCTAGTAGTTAATTTAAATAAATTGGAAGAAGAATAAGATTCTTAATGAACTGTAAAAGTTTAAGTGCACAAATAGATGACCTGAAAGTCTAAGTACAAGAGGAGCTATAAAGAGTGGAACAAGTTGTTTAAGTTGCTGAACACTTTTTATCACCAGGTGGTGAAATCCCACTCTCTTGTTTTAAGGTGAGCGGTGACATCAGCGCTGCAGTGGACCTGCTGCTCATTAAATCAGAGGAAACAGGCTCCACTGGTAAATACAGCAGCCGCCCACCAACAGTACAAGCAACAACTGCTCCATGGATCATTTCTGTGCTTCTATGCTTCCCACCGTCAGAAATGTCAAAGGTCTTCTGTTTGCATAATCCCCTGACAGTGGAATAATTGGGAATATATATAAACCTAGATTTACATAAGACACAGCTATAATAATAAATGTATTACTATGTATTTTATATAACTTTCTAGGTCATTTATGCAGTAAAGCAGTTTGTCTGAAAAGTAGTTATAGACTCATAGCATGAAACACAAAGATTCATAAAAGTTACCAGAGCAAGATTTGGGTTGTTTTTCTGCACATGCAGGTTTCAGTCTGCATGCCTCATTTCGTTACTTCACTTTGTTCTGGTATTTCTTGTTTCCCACGTTTGACTTTAAGCCCCCACTAGTGGGTGGGAATTTGTTTAGTCTGTTAAAAGTAAGCACATGTGTGGGTGAAGGGTTGTGAACACAATGTCATATTTATGATAAGACCCCAACATCACCGCCGCCCCCACCTGGTTAAATGCACGATGTGAGCTGTGACAACTTTAAAGCTACGATACCCAGACGACCGTAAGAGGACTGGGTAACGAGCCCTTGATCTTACAATTTTATAATTAATATAAACATACTTTTACAGGAAACAATAAACTCAAACAAGTTGGCAAAGAGGAAAAAGTACATTGGACACTTCACACATGTCTATCAGCGGGTTAGCATTCTACTATTTGCACATTTTCCTGTGGAAAGTAGTTCCAAATTCTTTGCAGAAAATTACAGCTACCGTTCTTATTATGTAGACTACATAATAATAAATTAATTGCATAGACAACATTTTTCTATATAATCTATGTCAAGACTTGAAAATTGATGTTTCAAGTGTCTTTCTAGCTATGTTTGAGCTATTTTGCAAACATAATGAGCAAAAACATCAGTCTGCAGATTAGTAAATTGGCAGATAAATACTTCCAAAAATCTTTTTGCTGGAAATTCATTGTCTTGAAATACAAGACACTGGCTGAAGGAGGCTGGATACAAATTCACGCCACACTTTTCAGATTACTAATAGAAAAATGAAAAAGTTAAAAACATCTGTTGATGGTCTTTCACATAAAATTAAAACAAATATTCTGAAGTTTGTAACATGAGAAAATATGAAAATATTCAAAGGCAATAAAGACTGTTGTCAGCAACTGTCATAAAGCATTTAAGGTAAATTTAATTTAATGTATTTCATGTTGCTCCTCCTAATGGGATGATACCTCAATGCATCACAGGATGTCTAAAGATTAATGCTTGAAGTCTTAATGGAAGAGAAAGTGTTGACCTCATGGAGCAATAACTAACACAATTTCCTCTCTTTTATTTACCTTTTAGCAACACAACACATTACAGTACAGAGCTATACAATAAAGTAGATTCCTTTTAGCTTGTTCCATCTTCTCTGTAACTGTTTTATATTATTTACTTTTTTACAGCTAACCGGATTTTGTCTGAAGTTGACAGAGTTACATCATTCAGTGTTGTTTGTTTTTTAATGCAGCTTTTGCTCTCTAATTGTCGTCAAAGTGTGAGCGCTTTAGTGGTAAAAGCATTAAGTGCTGCCAGTAATTCAAACGACAATGATTCTCATATTTCACTTGAGATTATTTAAAGCGATGCTTCCAAGGCGAGAGAAAACGGTCTCATTCGTTTCATTTTAGAAATGAAACTCTTTGGCAAACACCTTCATTCTGTCTCTTTCTGTTTCAGTTGCCACTCATATGGGGAATGCACAGACAAGTATGCAGCAGCAAAGAATAATATAAAATGTGTTACTTTCTTCATTTGCAAGTTTGATGCTAGTTGCAGTCTCTCGGGTTTCTGTTCTGTTGAAGATTTATGAAAGTGAAATTCTGTCATCTACATCCTGATGATTCTGATACTGTAGATATTTATCTCCCTCCAAGCTGCAGAAGATGGTTTGCAATCCAGATTTGTTTGAACAAGATGACTCTGCGCTAAACCAGGAGCTTCTGTGAGGTTTTTGCAAACAAACACTTATTCATAATTAATTGTGGGTTTATGGTTTAATTTAGCTTAATCAGACTGTTAATACTTTAATTTTTGCATTGCATGATCTCTGTAGACCATCAAAAGTTCTTGGTTTTCTTGTGTCCCCATTTTGCTTCAGCTCACCCCACAAAGTTTTGCACATGATTCATACCTGCAGACTGATCTAGACATGGAAACAAATAATTGATTTAGTAAAAGTGAAACAACAAAAAAAAAACAATTATATCTTAGTGTGGGAATTCTTTGTGTCACCAAATATGTGGTTTGGATTTTTAAAAATTTTAAAATATAATTTTCTTTTAACTTTTAAATGTATAATTGTCTCTAAAAAAAATTCTACTTATCTATTGGAACTAAATTTGAATTTTAATCACTTTAAAAACCAAACTTGGTAAACATTTTAATTCAAACATGTTAAGATAAGACATACAAGCCAAACTGGACTTGACATGGATGCAACATTTTATATTTATTTTTGCAGAACTTGTTCATTCATCTCAAAATTGTAAGTAATATACTGACTTTCAAATAGCATAAACTCTTTTCTTCCACTCAAATAATTGTCCTAATCTGTCTTTCAAGAGGGAAAAAGTAGCAACGGCGGAAATATCCAATCTACCAAGTTGAGAGGCAACGGCCAAAACATCCTGTTAATTAATCACACTTAGGCATGAAGTCTAAGACATAATGTGCAACCAGTTGAGAGTGTTTAATTGCGTCAATCCTATAAAACCACCAGGCTGTAAAGTTCAGATTTAGAAACATATATATCACAGATTTTTTTTAAACGCTGAGTCATGGTAAATATTTATGTAATGCATGTCATCTTCAGTTTTTTTCTTCTGATCGAATGGATGTTTTCCAGAGATAATAACTGTCCAAGAAACATCACAGAAACACAAGATCCTAAAGAACACAAAGCGGAGTGGATAGTGGATTGTTTTTAGAAGGAAGCTGTTATTTTTCACACCTATAATCAAAGTCTTGATAATCAGCATAGCTGCTTAAATTTAAAGTAATAGCTTTATAACACTGACAGGAGCTGTTGACTTATAAAGCAAAGTAGATTAAGGGAGCAACAGAAAATAGGATTGGCATTTTAGAGTTTTTCATCCTGTAATTCACCTTTTTTCATTATTTAGCATTCACTTCTTGTGAAATATAATCACAAAACACAGACGCCCCTGAAAGAAGCCTGAAAAAAAAAAAGAAACATGCCGCCTGATGGAACTAATGAGGCTCGTCTAATTGGGTATTCAGTTATTCTAAGCCCTTTAACAAACAGGTCATGCTCAGTGTTCTGCCTGGAGGGAATGGTTAATCATCCTAAATACTGTGGATCTAATTAAAAATACCCACCATGGGGTAACATAATGCAGATCTCAGCCTGACTGGATTTCACTCCCTAAACTAAAAAACTTTATTTTTAGTTTTTTATCCAATAAACATTTTTCTCCCTTTTTTAAAAAATTTTTTTCACCTGGCAATAAATACATCTTTACATACAGCACACAGCCTCTGACTCATGTTTCAATTCTTACATAGCAACAATGTGGTATCCATGGAAACTGAATTAAACTTCAGACAAAGGATATTTATATCATATCATCAGTAACAGAATGCAATCATTCTTTAAATAGTAATCATTTCCTCAACTAAGAGCTGATGTTTTTGATTTGCAGTTTGAGGCACTCCATCATGGTCTTACATGTGCCACTTAATCACGAAACGATTGCAAAATGTTTTTTTTTTTAATTGAGAAATCTTTATAGTGCATGCACCCTTTTAATTTCTTTCTTTCTTTCTGGGGCAAAATGTTCCTTTTGTAAATCTTAAAAACCTCTTTCTTTTAAATGTATTCTAGGCAAATGAGAACAAATAATTTTAAACACATGAATAATCAGAAGGATAGTTTTGTTTTATCCAAAGGACATTTGTGGCAGAACTTCAGTAACATTTTTACTAGATAATACCTTTTTTAAAAGTGAATAGCAAATCAGTTCAAAATGGGCATTTCTAACCCATATGCATCCCACCTTTTAACCAGTGGTGTGGAGAGTATTCAAATATTTTACTCAAGAAAAGTATTTACTTTAAAGAAATATCGATCAAGTAAAAGTAAAGAGTGGGTGTCCAAAGATTTACTCGAGTAAAAGTAACTTGTGTGCTCAATGTTTTTGTTATTAAAATATATAATCCAAATTTACTTGCAAGAAAACAATAGATCTTCTATTGAGAGTGAAAGAGGCAACATTAGCCAAAGGAATATGACAATAAACCAGGTCTGGTTTAACAATTTAATCAGAAATGTGGTTAAATTTATCCAAAGACCTGGATAATGACAGTGGAACCAAAAGACGTTGTCAACATAACTTACTAAATCTCAAATATTAGCATGACATATAAAAGAAAAGGTGACTGCAATGCTTTGCTATTAATTGCTATTGCTACAATAACTAAAAAATCAAGGGTCAGGAAAAAGGTTGAATGAAAAAAATAGCGAGAGAGTGGGAAATAGGTTATGCTAGCTTGACTTTAACAACTTTAACATGTAGATGTGCTGCAGAATTGATGTGTTTCAGTTCAGCAAATAAAAAGGTGAACCACACACTAACTGTCCGATCATCAATACAGCTGGTGTTTAATTAATCTCTGCTGGGTTCAGACGATCACTTATTTATAATCACGAAATAAACATCAAGCCTGAAAACGTATTATGTAAAGGACTGAATGTTCAGTTTTTGTGTGGGAAATGTTTGGTGTTTTTTGGTATTGATTTCTGACAGAGCTGTTGTCAGTCAGTTTCTATGGCAACTGGTCTGGGTGTAGATTAGCTGACACTGAGCGTGAGAAGAAAGAAGAATACAGTTTTTCTGAGTTATTTTTCTCTTTTATGTGGCGCACTGCACTAAATTAATAATATCTACATCTCCAGGTTTTATTTTGTTATACTGCGGCAGTGCGGCTACAAATGGCAAGTAAAAAGAATCGTCTTTTTACCCTCTAAAATTGTGAGCATGCGCAAAATTTCCAGATGTAAACAATAACTTGCAACGTGTCTCTACTCACTTTTGGCCTCTCAGTGGCCGCGCTGAACTTTCACTGCTTTTAAAACACAGATGCACAGTATATGTTTGTCATTTCACAACTCTCACAGTTATCAGATGGCACAGTTTTCACAGCCATGAGTCTTGCTGCTGTCCTCAAAGCCAAAAGTCATCAGCAGCTCCCTGCCAGCAGGATGACTCCTAAAACCTGGCTGCACCGTTGGAATCCACACGTTCCTAATTTCCTAACAGGAAATTATTTTTTTCTTACAAAAAATGCTGAATGAAAAATGAAAACTAGAAGCTACCATTCTCAGTTAGGATTAATAAAGTTTTTACAGTTGAATAATGAGAGAGAAGTTTTTATGGCTTTCTTCAGATGATGATGTCACAGCTTTGTAAGGCTCTGATAGGGTAAGCACAACATTTGAGTTAATTACAGTTTTATACTGTGGATGCATTCTAAGTCAGCAACTCAAACTCACTTATTCTTTGTGTGACATCATGGGAAATTAAAACGAAATTGGTCAATCAAGACAACAGAAAGAGAGTTATGGATCTCCTTAGGTATCATTTCCAGCTGCCTGGAGGCGCAGCACATCCTGAACTATAAGCAGCATGGGAACATCCAGCCGTCATACGTCCCAGACATGAACATGGTTTAATGTGACAAATGTATTTTTTTAATCCCAAAAAGCAAAAACGTTTTTTAAAGAGTGTCACTATACAAGGTGAAACAAGTCCATCAAATAAATAGGAAATGTAAACTTAAAAATTTGAAGAACACTTAAAGCATTTTTAAAAATTTGGTTTCTATCATTATTCTGGAATTCAGCAAATATAAATAATTTTAGGAATCCTAAATGACCTAAACCAGCAAAGATTTAGTCTGATTTAATGTCAGACGGTGAGAAAAAAAAAAGGGATTACTTATTTGCATACAGTGTGCGTGTAAATATGTGGTTTCAACTCTACGGGGAATATAGTCCAGCTGAATAATTGACAAAGAACCTGCAGGGAATGCAGACAGTTTATATATCTAGAGAGAAATGTACTGGTTACGGTATTTCAGTTTGAGACTGTTGAAACCTTGGTGTGTATTTGCATATTATAGCTTTGCAAATTAATTATGCTTTTTTTATTTACATATTTTGAATGCTTTTTCATTATGAACATGCAACCCCCATACAGAAAAAAAAACCCAGGCTGGAGTCTGAACACAAGGTCTTCAGTGTTACCAACTACCATGCAGCATGCAGCCAAACAATAATAATAATAAATAGAGGCCAATCTGTAAAAATGCCTTTCAAAGTGACAGAAACACATTTTCTTAAAGTTTGATGTTTGGCAGGGTAAAGCAGAGCAGTCATAGGAGAAGGAAATAACCTTCCATGTGTGCAGCTGTGAGAATGTGATTTGGCTCATTAATGGCATTATTCTCCTGTGATGACAAAACAAAACGTATTTAAATAATATTCACAATAAGTCAGACAATTTAGTGCTTACAGTTTTTTTAATGTTTGGACCATTTGGAAAATAATCCTAGAAAATAATTAAGTAAATTAATATCTGAAGACGTAACTCAGATTATTTTGTGTTTTACTATGTAGGTTGGGAAGTTTTGATTCCCCCAAAAATCTAAAGTGTAAATTAGAGATTTCTTGTGGTAAAATAACTACAAACATACAATAATTTTTAAAAACAATGATTTGTAGCCCAAGTTTGAATTTTAGATTTTATTTAATCTACAATATAGGGTCCAGAAAATAAAAACATTTCCAGTTTTTGTTATATTAAAGTTCAGCTGTTTGTTGCATAATAATTTCAACCTGGGAAAAAAACGATCAAATGTGACATTAAAAGAAGAGAAAAAGGGATATGTATGGCTTTTTCATATTCAGTAAATTAGAATATACAGTATGACCAAAAAAAGTTTCAAAATGTCCTTAGAAAATACCCTTTAAGCAGGTATTACTATAAAGGTCACAGTTTGTTTGTTATTATGGGTTTGATGTCATTTAAAATGTTATGTTTTCATTAACTGTAACCAGAAAGTCATCATAATTAACACAAAAAAAGGCTTTCAAGCATCCATCTGTGTGCAATTAATCTATATTACTGTTTGACTTGGTGAGGAAGTTTCTAAAATAAATGGACTTCTCGTCTGAAATTCATACTTAACATTAGAAGCACAATATAAGAATGCAGATTAATGGGAGGCAAAGACGGTTAAACTACTTACACAATCAAAAGCAAAAACCTTCATTCTGCAGCAGCCAAAGCATCACAGAAATATTAAGCGTGGGGCCGAGACCTGGAGCTATTTTTAGAACCTTTCCATGTGAACCCCTGACATACCAACGTGAGAATCTGCACAAAGAGCCTTTGTTATTACTGCACTGCTGCTGTTTCCTGCTTTGTTTTAAGGAAGGAGGTGATTTCTGCCACCTAAAGTTGCAGCTTTCTAACAGTAACATGTCAGCTGGATGTTTTTTTGTTTTGTTTTGTTTTGTTTTTTGCTTTTGTTACAAGATGATTTAATGAAACACTAGTTGAAATTGTCTATCATTCTTCATTTCTTGAAAAAATCATGCTTGTGATATATTTTTGGTTTCTTCTGCTTTTTTTTTTTTTTTTTTTGTAATTTGCTTTACCTTGATTGTCAACTTGTAATTTTTTGCTTTGGCCAACACTTTGTATTTACATCAAAGTAAAGTCATAAATGAAACATAAATCCTGACAGTCATACAGCTGCAGGAAGAATCTACAGAAAGAACAAACAAGTTCTTTAGTAAATTGTTTTAAATGTTTCAAACATGCCTAACTTTTTAGAATTGAGAGTATTTGTTAATATCTGATAGTTTTTGATGCACACACACATTAATAAACCTCATTTGTCAAGGACAAAGGGTAATAAAGTGTTGGAAATCTACAACCTTGCTCTGAAAAGCAGAACTATGAGAAATCTAATTTAGCTGTAAGCTTTGCATGGATTTACTGTTATAGGTTGGATTTCTGCAAAACCTTTTATTGACTATCATGCAGCTGTTTACGTGAACTGCATAAGTCGCTCACTAAAAGCAGTAAAAAGAGTCTTATGACTTTACTCCACCTTATGCTCATGCTGTATTTCTGAGCTTACATCCATTTCCCCTCAGAGCTCCAGATCTGATCTAATACCTTTTTTTTTTTTTTTTTTATCAGCGAAATCGAAGAGCGTCAGAAAAAGAAAGCAATAATGCAGAAGTCTTCACGCCTTCGGAGGTGTGTTTACCGAGCTTCCAGCCCGGGTGTCAAGAGACAGAGGTGTGCTCGGTCATACAGGAAAGCTAAGGAGCTGCAGTTCTGCTCCAAAACTGTGACTAATCTTCTGAACTTCAATCTCAAAACAAGCTATTTCAAGCTCGCTTGACATGAAATACCTGTCAGCTTTTAAAGCTACTGAATAGTGAGTAACTGTATACTGATTTCAATTTGATTTGCTTGTCATTTATTGTAGATAAACAGTCATAATCAATAAGTTAAATCATCTCTTCCAATCAGATTGAACTTCCTTTCTAAATACACTTTTCATAAAGCCCACTTTTCTGTATTTAAATATGCTTTTTTAGTCATTTTGTTGTAATATTCTAACCTTAAATGTCACGTTTTCTTAAGCTAAATGAGAAAAATAATCATAATTAACAGAAATAAAGGATGAAAACAAAAGTCTCAGTGAATTTTAGATGCATAAAAGATACATTTGAAGTAACAAATTAGAATTGTAGGTTTGCAGTTGTCCTACTCTTTCTATTTTCAGATCATGAATTGAACAGCTCTTAACGAGACGTTCAAAGCTTGGGAAATTGTGTCATAATCTACATTATGACACATCCCAATAAAATACATTGAAGAATACATTGAAGTTTGTGTTTACTTGGTGTCTGAATACTTTAGCAACGTATTATTGATAAAAAAAATAAAAAAAAATCTATTTCTTCTTGATGCAGCCTTTCCTCAGGTTCTCCATTTTCAGACGCACCGGCTGTTCCTCGTAATGTGTTAATATATGTTAAATATGGGCTGTGATGTTGCTTAGTGAACCATGTGAGAATACTACAGCGTTGATCCTCGCTGCTGGGATCTGTGGATGTGACCTACAACTAAAAGACCCATTAAAAGCTGATCTAAATGCTCTGAGATCGTCTCAGTTTGAGTCAGCGTAATTAAGCAGCTCCTTACTGCCCATTATGTGGACCTTCATGTCTTCATGTTGCTGCATAATTTGCTTTGAGTGAAGACTGGGAAAAGTGAGCTTCTTTTCTAGGAATGATCGCACCACAGATGGACCGGTCCACCTGCCAAAGGAGGTTTCTAAATAGATTCCTGAGCAACTACAGGGTAGAATTGGTTGAGCATCCAGCTGGGTAATTTGACATTTAAAGGGCTTCTGGCTGAGCTATAAAGTTTCAAAGGAATCAATTTGGCTACAAGGACTCACTGAAAATATGACAAACCCGACTAAGATTATTTTCCTCTAATAGCTGACATCAGATGGGGTTTTTTTTTTAGAACCCATTTCCAGTAGAGCTTCAGTTTATTTTAAGGTTCTCAGTGTGGCACTGATTGCACGGATCTTAAAGTCGAAGAAAAATATATACATTTTTTTTAAAATCAATATTTAGTTATTTGCAGTGAATCTGTCCAGCTTTTTCTGTATGTGGAGCAAGATGTTGGAAACATTTTGACCTGGCAGCTGTCAGAAATAGGCTTAAGTCACAGACACCTCCCACTCATTTCCACGCCGTCACCCACCGTGTTCCAACTTCTCTGCTCTGTAACTCTTGCTTTATAGAATAGACAGTGCTGGGAAAGAGCTTTTGCCCCTTACAGATTTCTTTTTTACACACCTACGTCATCATTTTTTAAATACCAGACAAAGACAACCTTACAAGGTACAACAGGTAGTTCTTAAATGATGATTTTATCTATAATTAGGGGAAAAACATTACAAACTAAACCTACTAATTGGCTACACCACTTTTCGTTTTAGTACAGACCCATTTAATATACCAGGATAGTATTATTATTTCAGTAACTCATATATAAATTAAACAAAGACCGATATTTTAGCACCTTTATTTTTCTTTTAATCATGAATCGTGATTTTCTACTAACAGCTAATGAAACATATACAGCAGATCAATATCAGAAATGAAAAAAGAGAAGCAATTTTTAATGGTGCAAAACCTTTTTAAATTACCAGCTGTTCCCATTGACCATAAAACTGCGCAAATTGCAATTACGAAAACGAATTTGCTCAATGGAAACGCGGAAATTTAGAAAAAAACTCACTGTTTTTATAAGTTTTCCACTAGGATGAGGTGGTTTTTCAAAACTATTGCACTAATGTGTAAGGAAACACATTTTCCCATCACAACACGTCAAGTTATAAACAATTGGATGTTACAATAAACATTGTAACATCGTAACTGAAAAGACAAAGACAACAGGACAGGAAGTGGTAGGAAGATAATGATGTTTTTTAATGACTTATCGCGTGAACAAACGTATTCACATGTGATTTTAATTACATTTATTACTTAATAGAAGCACCACAACTGCAAAGTTTTGTTTTTTTGACATTACTGGAATATTAACAAAGTGTGTCCATTTGTAATGGGAACACAGCTACTGATCCTCATTCACACTCATAAGAAATCCTGACATTTGCACTTCCATATGAGTTCAGCTGCAGAGGATTAGGACTAATCTCACAGTAAAACAGACACAGCTGGTGTCATTTCTTCCAGTTCTCTTTTTTTCCTTGCCTGTGGATCAATAGCTTCCTATTGAGTTTTCTCAACAAAAAATGCTAAATACATGAAATGTGTCACATAACTTGAGTTTTATTCTGCTTTAACTAATTGTTTGTAATTAAAATGCATGTAAAACTTAAATCCAAGAGAAAAATGGCACCAGTTGGTCTCAAATAGGCTGATGCAACTGAATCACTTTAGACTGTCTTTGCTCATTTACACAGTTACAGCTATGTCAACACTTCACCCCTGCTAAAGGTGTGTGAAAATTCTTAGAATAAATTCATCTGTTGCAGGAACATAATGTTAAATTATCGAAAAATATATTCAGACTGAGAAAAAAACATTTATCTATCAAATAACTGTTTTTAACAATATCACTGGTGTTATTTCCTTTGCAGATAATAGTTTTGGCAACCATCTTTGGTTTTCTCTGACAGCATTGAGAAAGAGAGAGGTTAACTGTTCCTCTGCATAATCTGTCTAGATCAGGGGTGTCAAACTCCAGTCCTCGAGGGCCGGTGTCCTGCAACTTTTAGATGCACCTCTGCTGCACCACACCTGAATGGAATAATTAGGTCATTAAGGCTCTGGAGAACTGATATACACAAGGAGGAGGTAATTAAGCCATTTCATTCCAGCGGTTTTATACCTGGGGCACATCTAAAAACTGCAGGACAGCGGCCCTTGAGGACTGGAGTTTGACACCCCTGGTCTAGATTATCCAGAGTCTGAGTTGGACATGAATTGCATATTGAAACTTATTCATCCTTTGCTTCAAATTAGTCAAAACAACAAAACATTAATCAACATGTTCTATAGTATTTTTACTTCCCTTGTACGTTGATGAAGATAAATGAAGTGGTATCACCTGAGTAGATGATTTTAATTGCCACAAATCAGTGTCTACATAACTTTGTATGAGTCTAGGCAACATTTTTGTCAGGTCATTGCTGCCATGGTAAGACTTTAATTGAAGGGATGTAGATAAAACTGACATGATATGACAACAACTGTCATGAACACGGAGAAGTCTTTATGAATGCTTCTGACTGTCGTGAGGTGTCACTCCGTAAACAATGACATTTGTGGTCCAAAGTTGACACTTTTAATGGACTTTTAAAGCAATATTTAATGCAACTTTGCTTTAAAAGTGTCATTATTTACCAAATACTGCAAAGTTGACATTTTTTCATGTACCTTTACTGCACCTTTCCATTACAAATGTCATTGTTTACTGAACTTTATGACAACAGTCATAAACATTTATAAAGACTCTTCCATATTTATGACAGGTGTTGTGTCAGTCTTATGCACACCTCTTCAATTAAATGTTACTGTGTAAAAGCAGGTAGATTTCCTGACTCATGAATATCAGCACAGACATGATTTAGCTGAATTTCATGCTCTGGTGTCTTTCCTATTTTGAACAGTGTCTCAGAAATTTGTGTCACATTGTATTCATACAAAACAGGAACAAGCAGTCGTAAACTACAAAATGTGTTCAAGCACACAATTAAAATAAAAGTATAGAGAGATGTTTTGGTGACATTTATGTTACAGGTGCAATAAGTAGGTCATTAACAACATTATTCTCCAATAAATTTACTCTCTAAGGTTTGATTTCCATATGAAACGACTGCAGTAGAAACATAATTTATTTCAAGGCTTTTTAGAATCAGCTCTCTGCTGCTCCTCCTAAAGCGCCATACCTTCTTCCTGGCACAGGGTCACATAATAGGAAAATTAGATGATCCGTCTTTTTTATCCTCCTACACTCCTCTTCCCAGATAATTAGTCTTCATACAGCACAAATTGCACCTATACTGAAACTCTGAGCAATTTCTCAAGTATACTATCACTTTAGATCAAAAAGAGTCATTAAAAAAGTGCATAATGAACATGATCCTCATTACTATTAAGACATTTGTCTAAATTATCTTAAAAATGAGTTTCAACAGCAGCTGACACACTCAGAGGTTTTCATCACAAAGGAAGCCATTTTGGTTCCTCTGATGACAATGGCACATTAGAGAGCAGCAGCTGTTGAACTAATGCAATAATGCAGTGAAAGAGACTGTTTGCCTGTTAGAATGGAAATAAAGAACTTATTCAGACAATCCCTCCCACAGTGTATTCACCCCCTGTGACTCTCTCCATGGCTGAAACTGTAGAGCCTTAAAGTGCTTGAATGGCTTTTTTTCTATTTAAATCTTTCTCCCTGCAGTGCTGAAAAATGTCTGTGTATCAGTTTAGGATTAAAATAATGGTTGGAGCAATTTGAAAGCCACATGCTTTTAGAAAATCGATGATAAACTCTTGAAACTTTGTGGGTATGTCTTCGTGTTTAATGTGGTTACAAGTTTTGTGGGGTTTTTTCCCACTGACTGAGTGAGTCAGAGTCTGAGTGGTCCTGTCCATCTGATCGATAAACCTTTCATCCGTCCATTCAGCTATTATTCAACTTTAAGAGAGATGATCTAGTTTAGAAGAGGCTTACTAAGCATTCACTTCAACATTTTAGTTCTTCAGTACCCAGACGTCTTTGCAGAAGAAGTTTGGTTTGACAGTCTGGAGGTTGCCTCACTGAACAGCAGTTATACATGGCTATGTAGAGTAGCATTTTTTAAAAATAATCTTATTATTGATTTGCTGTAGCACTGTCAGGAAAAAAATTAGTTATTTTTTGCGGAGATGCTCATGAGAAATGGCCAAAAAGGGTGCAGAAATGTCTAAATTGCCTCCAGTAATCTTACAATTATATATACCATTAACAGAAAATACAGTTCAAAGTCAACATTGTGTTTATTGTTTAACATGAGCTACAAAAGTTTATAGAAATTGGTTTGCATACATTTATGTAACTGGTAATAGCTAAGCATTTTTCTGTTTCAGGAAAAGACATGTTTCAAAAAAAGGATTTTAATCTTTGCTCACCTCAGTGTCAGAAGTTTTAAAGTAGAAGTATTATGTAAAACCCATTTTTAACATAATATTTTAATACCATACCTGGAGTGTTGCTTTATTCTTTTCATGCATTTTGGAGAAATACTTTAATCTCCCTTGGCACTCATTTTGGTCTCACCTCACCTTTCCACAAAGATCCTCCTCAGACCTGCAGTTTCCAAGCTGATCTTCCACCTCACAGATCTCTCATTCCCTCTCAGCTCCTGCAGACTAGCCAGCAGCAATTAGCAAACACCTGGTGGAACTGCATATCAGTTGAGCTCATCATATGAGCTACTTCTCAGTCCAACTCTGGTGAAACATTGTTAAAGGCTTAAGCAGGAGCTTCTTAAAGAGACAGAGGCCCAATTTAAATTCTGAAGTCAAATTCCTTTTAAGTCCTATTTGATATTTACAGCATTTTTATAACTTAAGCTTACATACCCTGCGTTTCCGTTTTAATTGTGTGCTAAGCTTTGTTGATATTCGATTAATGTGGACATCATTAAGAAAACATCATCCTCCTACCACTTCCTGTCAACTTCTTCATCTTTTCTGCAAGTAGCAACATCCGGTTGTTGGTCACATGACTCGAGTGATGCAAAAATATCTTTCCATTGCAATTTTGTGAAATACACTGACTTTGAAATTTTAAAAAACCACCTCATCATAGCGCAAAAAAATGTTGACTGCCTAGTTTCTGTTAAGCAAAATTACTTTCATAATTCCAAGTTATGCAATTAGAATGTCAACGGTACTCGATTGTGCTATAAAATGGGACTATGTGCCTGGAAAATACATAATACCGGCCCTTTAATATTCTGACACTGAAATGAGAGGAAGCTTGAAGACAAACAGATTGTTTGCTGTTCCCAAAATATGCCAGCTCATTCATCTGTTGTAGCCTTGATAGAGCTGCATTCGATTCTCTGAAAGAAAGACATTTTGATTACAAATGTTCTCTGATATGTGTGTTTTAGTGCTTTCTTTCATGATCTTCCATATATTGTGTGCAACAGCAGACCTTTTTTTGCATAAATGCACTGCCACCTGCGTCTTTTATTTATAACCTCAATGTAAGACAGTGCTTTAGTAAATTTGTTGAAATGTGGTCTATTTTATCTTCCCTGCAGTTTAGAGATGAAAGGTGCCTTTGAAAGCGAATTTGACTGTTGAGCACAGGGGGATGAAAGTGTCTTAAATAGGGGGGTGAAATTTTCTCAAGACAGAGCAGAAGTGGAGTGGAAGAATCAGTGACTGCGAGATCATCTCATGAAATGATGAAAAACCAACAAACTGAAACAGTAATTAGTAATCAGGACTCAACAGGTGACAACCTGCAGGCACAATCACTGATGAAAAGACCTCTGGAGAAATGCATGCTTTGCTTTACTAATTTCATTCTTCTTCTTCCGATATTTGGAAGGATTTATGTTTTAAATCTCTCAGTGGTTTCACCAGATTGGAGTGAGAAAGCACAGCAAGTCTGAATCCTGGTGTGCTGCGTGTGGATCAGAATAATGAATTGCAAATACAGCAAGGTGGATTTGTTATTTGTAGTATTTCTGAGAGAAGTCATAAGGAAATGTTATTTTTCCAGCTCATTATAATTGTTTTCAGACACTAACATGTCCTGAAATGGATGAGTAAATGACCATAAACCCAGACAGTATCAATAAATATATAAGCAGATAATAATATAAACAAGAAAAAAAAAATTAGGGTTATGTTGCACTATTATTGAGTGAATCACACTTGAATGCATTTATTGATCTGATTTAAATTCAGGAAGAATTGGTTTCCTGTGTAACGTGATATGAACTGGACCTCTTTGTCTTGTGTCTCTTTTTTGGAAATAAAAAAAAAAAAACAATCACATGACAGGTTTATGCCAATAACACAACAAAAAATCCCAGCTCAATAGAAATCTGAGGACTGCACAGATGCAGTTGGTGGCTCTGTCGCCTTGCAGTCGGAAGTTCTTTGGTTTGAATCCTGGTCTGCAGTCTTCCTGCATGGAGTCTGTACAGATTGTGAACATAACATTCATTTTCTATCCCAAATTCCAAATCTGACAACCAAAAAAATAAAATAAAATGCAGAAGAGTCATGATGTTGTCATCCCTGGGACGTCGACCTCATGCATCACTGCATAACACAACTGGAAAACGAAAGTATTGATCGCAACGTCTCCAGTCTGAATGTGAGCTCATACAATTGAGATTTATCTGGTGATCTGAGAGGAGAGGAGGAGGAAGTAGGAAAAAGGTCCTGGCTGTAGGTTAAAGAGCAGCTCAGACCGTTTCAGACTGTAACATTCTGGATGTATTCATCCATCCAACCTGCTTATCCATGCAGGATCATCAGGGGAGGCTGACCCGAAATGTTAAAAGCTCTGCATTTTATCAGCTTTACCTTGTATAAGCTATCAATCCAAACATGCAGCTTTGAATGAGAACACAAATAAATATGATAATCATTTAGTTCTGTATTACAGTTTACACATCATGTCCATATATTTCATTCACCTTAATAGAACAGCAGTTTCTGAGAACCCATGTGAAGTTTTTATGATTTTTTTCCACCTCAAGGTTCCTGTATTATTTTTGCTGCCTAATGTTATAATGATGGAGCTCCTTTCTTTTGTGTGTATTATCACACTCATCATCATTGAGTCACCCAGCAAACTCTGTTCCGAATCTCAACAACCCCGCACAGGAACTGCACTTGACCTTTCCTTCCCTGCATATGTCTCTTTGTGAAAGCAGCTGACAGGGGAGGGAGGCTGCGCCAACAGGTTTTAGAACAAAAAAAGGAAAATTGTGCAAATTTAGGTCTTTTCACTGCACCTTTATGGGTCATTACTGAACTGAGGTGAAAATAATTTGCTGAGATTGACCTGTCATGTGCAGATGTGTGTTCATTTTCAATTCATAAGGGAATAATAGACTTTACAAAACATGGTGAGGGTTTTTATTTTTGTTGCTTTTCATACTTTCTGTACAGATTTTAAATAAAATGCACACATATTCATGTAAATTGTGAACATTAGGAACATAAAAAATAGATATTAACATTTATAGCATTGTAAAATATTTCCTCTTCATCATCACCGTCACCGTAACTCATGATAGCATTTCCCACCACTTCTCTAAATTTGGACACCCTGCTGAGTCTCCGGCAGCCCACAGCAGCCCTTCCCTCCTCCTCTTCCTCCCTCGCCTTCAGTCGAGTAACCCACTTGACAAACATAAACCTTCACATGAATTTACCAGCAACAGACGCAGATTATTCCCATTTAAAGGTGAACTGGAAGAACAGGATATGCGGTTGCCATGGAATTCTCTCAAAAGCTTTTGGCGAACTGGCACATCCCACTTCTGATGTCAGCACTCGGAGAAGGAAGCATGGAGAGAGGGAGGGAGCAGAGTGAGGAAGGAGTTCACAGAAAAGAGCGAGAGACAAGGGAGAAGGGGAAGGGGTGAGGGAGCGAGCGAAGGAGGGAACAAAGGAGGCAGCCTGTTGCTCCTGATCATCAAACAGCCTCTTCGTACTCCACAAGCTGCAGCGCCTGTGTTGAGATGGAGCAGAGTTGAAGCAAGAAGGAAACACAATTCTTCATCTTCATGTTTCCTGAACAAGGATACAAGAACAAAGTAAGCATCTTTTCATTAAAAGATAAAGTAAATATGATTTGTAAACTTTATTTTTTACGATGCCGTTTCTTTTAAGCAAGTTTGTCCTTGGAGGAGTTTTGTCACAACTTAAAAATCACACTGCGGCGTGGATATTTCCACAGCTATCTGGATGATGGAAAAGAGAGCACTTGTTACCTGAGAGCTCCAGAGAAGATGTGCAGAAATTTTCCCCATTTTTTGACACCGACTGCAGCGGTGCTGCAGGAGAAACACGGAGCAGAGCAAACGTTTCCTGCGAAGTGAGCTTCTGATTCAGAAAAGGCATTATTTGTCTTTCACAGATGACAGTGATTTGCATGCTGGATACTCTGCGTGCACACCATGGTAACAAGGCTGCGGCCACATTGCAGAGTGTTATGGTCTGTAAACATTTGCTGATATCTGAGAGACAGAGTCCGGCTTGGACACTAGATGCCCTGCATCATTGTCTGGATGGCCACTTGATATCACATTCACTCCTCAAAATCAAATTATTTTTTTAATGAGAATTGATGAGGGACAAACTTTCACAGCAGTGAGTCTTCAAACAGCAAAACCTGGCTGATGTTTCGAGTCCATCCATCATTTCCAAGCACAGACCATGCTCTCACTTTTAAGATGATGGTAGATTATGGCATGTAATGCGATTATATGTCCGCAGCTCTGATGCACGGCCCGAGTCTTTGGGGTCAGTGATATATGATATGTAATACATCAAAGGCTCTCCCTCCTTCAGGTAATTGTGACCATAATGAGATGAACTAATGACTTTTTTCCTGCTCTAATAGAGTCTGTCTGATTCTCTTCCACAAAGACGAAACCATAAAGTAATTAAAATACACTGCTCTCAGGTGCCATTTCAGTGTAATGTTCAACTTCCTCTGCACTCATTGGCATACCTGGTTAAAAAGTGTAAAAAACCTGAACAATTTATCTTTATTCCTGTAACATAATCTCCTAACATTTCTTTAAATAAATGTTTTCACTTATTCTGTTTTAATTTTTAGCAAAATGTTTATATAAATTCCTCAAAAATACATGTAACTGAAGCATTTTTTTTTATTTTTGCTATTCTTTTTTAAGGTTAATCAGAATGTCTTAAGAACTAGTTGAGCTAGTGATTCCTGACTCACAGTATCTGAAGTTTTAAATATTAAATGACACAAAAGCCGGTTTATTTCAGCCACGCTTCAAAATGAAGAAGACAGAAGAACATGGCTTTTAAATCAGGTGTTGGTTTTAAAACGTCAGGAAAATAATTACCAGCTAATTGGTTGGTCTCAAGTCTCATAACAACCAGCAGATGCCATCTACCTGCCAACATGTTGTCTTTTCTCTCCAACAGTCAGTCAAATGAAACAAAAATTGAGCTTCTTTGCATCAAACACTTCAGGTTGATATGGGAAAAAATGAAAAACCAATTAGAAAAGCACTTCATAACCACCAAGTTAGAGGATTCATGATGCTGTGGGTCTGTTCCTCTTATTGTAAACACATAATGTCTAACTTTGGATTATCTGGTGGTAGTCTGAAGAGGAAGGGTCAAAGATCCCTCTCTCTGGATGCCCCAATTAGTGAAATGTTGTAGAAAAAGACAAAGGGCTGTAATGTTGACTAAACAGCAAGATTGCTAAAAACTTTGTAGTTCATATTTTTGTTAAAAGCAGTTTTCCAGTTAGACACATGCATTCAACATTTTTCAATCTGAGATTGTGTTACTGTGATAAAAGGCTAATTAAAAAAAAAAAGCTTTTCACCTGATGTGTTATGTGTGGAGGGTGAGGTTCAATGTGAGTTAAAATGCATGGATGAATGTAAATCTAATAGATTTTAGCTCTAGCTTCATTTATATACAGAATGTGGTCGATTAATATTAATATTTGTGTGAAAATGTTGAGACATGCAAAATAGTTTGTCAGTCTTTATTTAAGTGCTTAGCATCAAACCAGGATGGGATGAGTCTCTTACTCCACTTCTTGATCTTCTTCAATTTGACTTCACATCCATCACTTCTGCTCAAAGGAAAGCCCTGCGGCTGTTTGTCAGCTCCATTCATTCCATCTCATCAACCAGAGCACTTTTTTACTCTCTGTGTTTTAGTGTTAAAAGTTCATTTTTTTTATTTTTTTTTTTTCAAACCAATCTGGGATCAACCATTGCCCTGGTCAATTCAGCCCACAGAGACCGAGCGAAGATCCTTTCAAACCTGGCAGACGGGAGGGTTTCCGCTGCAGGAGGATGCGCCAAAGCCGATCCTCCGAGACATTTATCAGCATCTCCTAGACAAAAAGACTTGTTTACATAGCCCTGAGGCAGTTAGGTGGTCGCATGACTGATGCCCTCACAGGGAAAAAAAGACATCAAAAAGATGAAAAATGATGCACACAGTCAATACAGAGAACTTAATGTTATGCAATCTTTATATAATCAAGTTAGATGAGCACTCACAAACAGCGAGAGTGTGCAATCATCCACTCAGGAAAGAAAAATGCCTGGGATGGAAAGAAAAAAAAGTTATATGGTTATCGACTAAATCTGAGGTATTGATGTAAAGTTAGGATGTTGCTGCAATGTTTTTTTCAGACAGGGGATAATATGGAGCAGCAGTGCTGAAATGTTGGATTTGTTGGCCCAAGGACAGACAGAGCTGGCAGACAAACTGCAGAAACAAAGTGATGGAGGTGTGATATTTCTGCTGGCTCTTTTCTCTAAACAGTCTCATCCAATTAAAAAGTTTTTTTGTCTTGTTTTTGAATAGCAGGACAATTATTGATCAAATGTGTTTAAGCCTAAGTCTCTGTTGTAATATTAATTTCAATGACTGAAAGGGAGAAATATGCAAAAAGATCCAGTAGATTGCCAGAATTTTGCAGAAGAGGGATAATGTTATGTTTTGAATGCTGGAAGAGACATTAATGCACAAAATGTCCTCCCAAGACAAATATAGTGATGGCAAATGCTTTAGTTTGAATTTGAGTTCATGTCAGGATTTGTATGCACAGGGAGTCAGGAGATTTTTCTAAGTAGCTTGGAGACTTAACAAACTGGCAACCTGGTGGGATTTCAAAGTTTTATGGAGAATCCAGACTTGGATTTTATCTCAGAGAGAAATGTCCAATTGAGACAAAAACTTTTATTTGAAACTGAAAAATTATGAGTGTCTTTAGGCAGATTGGTCCATTTCTGGTTCTGTTCTGAACAACATAGTAGTTTTGTTGCTTCACTTTTCTTCACGTAATCAGTTTTTTTAATTGAGTCTCTAAATGTGCTACAACATTGTAGCAATCAAGATATTATTCCTAATACAATGTCTGTCACACCACTCTGTGTATAAGTCTACTCACACCATAAAAAAAGTGTTTTAAGCAAATGCAAATTCATAAGGTGAATGGAAGTGGAGAGAAAATACTTAGTGTTGAAGATAAAATAAGGTGTCTACTACTAATAGTTATCAAAAGAAAATATTTACTAGTTGATTTATGCTCACAAACAACATTGCAGTTGCCTTCTTGGTCCGGCAATTGACGATACTTGAGCTTCGGTTGTAGTGTTGCTATGAGGTTTATTATATCCTCGTCCCTCAGGTTTTAAGTTATTCCTTCACTTTAATCCAAGATTTCAGTTGTTTTATAGTCTTGCATTAAAAGTGTTTCCAGCAGAAATATCATTTTTGGAAATTAGGAGAAATTCCTCTTCATTTTTTCCACGACGCTCCGACATGTTTCCAGTACTGATGATTGCTGCAGTAGATCATTACATCTATTATTTTTGTGGAAATTTTTGTTGTTGTTTGTTAAGAAAATAATGTATGACATGATTAATGTAATAGATTTCCAGAAAGTGAGGCTTCAAACAACATGTTGTCATAGAGGCTTTTCTGTTTTAGTGGGTATGACACAAAAGGCTCCTTTGTCTTTTGCAGGCTAGATTACTAATTTGTATTTTTCAAGATTCGTATGCTTTTATATCTGAAATATGAGGATATTTGTCTTTTAAGATCCTTTGTGGTGCTGAAACTAAGTGTATAACTGAAAGAAAGACCGAAAAATACAGCCATTAGTGCTAACATAGCTCATTACTGAAAAACATTATCTCCTGAGAAGCAAAGAGCAACCCACAGCAGTGGACCACAGACTTGTGGAGAAGATTATAACCCCAAAGCTCGCCCTCCTTCCAGGGTTTTCTGTTTGCATTAATACCACCCACTTCCTACTGTTTACAACTATTCCTACAGGAATTACTGTAAAAAAAGGTCTCTGGTTCAGATCTGCCTCTGGCGTGCCTGACTGTTTCAGTGTTTAGCCAGATTTTAGACGGAGACAAAGGAAGAGTGAGACGGCCAGGTCTTGGCAGTTTTTGTGGTCCATTTCTGGAAACACCAGGCTTTTACTGTCCATTAGAGAACAGTGAGCTGTTAACGGAACAGGGAGAGAACTGGTTGTTGTAAAAATGGGCATTGTGCAAGCGAAATGGTCTTCAAGAACATGACAGATCTCAATTATCAGGTGATATCTGTCATTCTGAAAAACACCTCACTGTACCTTGTGGTTTCAAGCAAGCAAAATGGAAGAAAATAACACAATACTTCTCAGTCTGAACAGCTCAGGCGGGTGTGAGTTTTGTGAGTCCAGAAACACTGACAAAAAGTCTGTTACTCATGAATTTACCATGTGTCTGTAATTCACAGAATGAGTCAAGCTGAATTGCAAATCCCTGATTCAGAGACAGATTGATCAAATCTGTTTTGCATAATGCTTCCTTCAATACTGTATGCAGACAAGAACTACAAATAGACGCAACTAATAAAGCAATAACAGTCTCTCAGGAGAACATGTTGCCACTCAACATATGTTCTTTCTATAAACACACGTCTGATACAATCTCAACTGTTTCTTAGCTTCTAGATTCACAGTTTTTCTTTTAATTTAACAGCGGCGGTTAACATTATCTCGCCCCTCAGCTGATATGGATGCTCTTCAAATTCTCCTGTGGATGGAATTGTGGGAAACGCGGTTCAGTCAGGAAGCAGAGACTCACAGGCCGGTGACTCACCAGGCAATCTGGAGAACATGCCCTGTGGCTTAGCTGCGATAACGCTGGCACCGAAAGAGGCCAGACCTCAGCCGATCTGGTGGGGAGAACAGCCTTCATCTCTCCTTCAGAGAGAGGGAGAAAGAGAGACTCCGTCGCCCCCTCCTGAGGATGCATCAGAGCCGCGGCAGAGCAGAGAAAAGAGTTTAGAAATCGTTTCTGCGTCTGTGAAGAGACAAAAGCACAATCACTTTAAAGACAAAGTGAGAGATCAAGCAGGCCTCGGGGGGTTAAGTGTGATTTAATCCGGTTGGGGGGGAGGCTGAAATACACTCCATCACATCCACTCTATAGCGGTGGGTTGTAGGTGTATGAATGACCTCTGCCATACAAAAGCAGAGAGTGTGAGAAGTGTGAAAAATGAAAGAATTTACATAGCTTTATTTCTGGAGTTTATTTTTTTTCCAAATGCAAACATTGGCTGATTTTATAATCTGTATTTGCAAAGAAAACAATAAAAATATGGTGATTGTCCCACGGATTTCATGCACTGATGAAATAAGTTAGTTTGTGAAAACACATGGAAATTAAGAAAGGTTTGTATTTTATGTGATAGATTCATTCAAAGCAAAAAGGACAGAATAAAACATAAAATCAAAAAAGTGGTGCATGCATTTGTATTCAACAATGAACACTGTTCAAACTAAAAGTGTTTTCTCAATCAATCAATCAATCAAGTTTATTTGTGTAGCACATTTCATCAACAAGGAAGTTCAAAGTCCTTTACATCATAAAAACACAAAAATAAAAAGTCATAAAAACAACAGAGTCACCAATTGAGAAACTTGTAACAAGCATTACATTTTGTTAAACGCCATCATCAAAATCATCAATACACATCAAATATGTTGGTAAATCTTTCAAGTACTACAGTTCAGTGTATTCAAAGTACTCAAACATTTAAGTTAAGGAGGTATCTTTCTATTATTATTGTAGGGAATTGATTTTTAGAAATAATTAGATATAATAATTTAAAATCCTTCTTAGAGTTTTCCAGACAACAGTGGAGCACACAAAAACACACACCAATTACTAACATTCTTTTTTTTGTACTGTTGTAACCATTAAACAATCTCCCCTTCAGTTCATCCTTAAAACTGGAGACACATTGGTGATGTTACCAATTGAATATTGGCAAAGATCAATGTCATTTTGTTGTTGTTAGCAGCTGCTGAAAGTAACTAAAAAAGTTACTTTTAATGTAACTTAGTTACTTTCCAAATCAAGTAGTCAGTAATCTAACTAAGTTACTTTTTCAAGGAGTAATCAGTAATCTGATTAAAGTTACTTTTTCAAAGTAACTATACCATCACTGGTTACAAGTAATCAAATTAAGTTCATCCAAGTAAATATATTAAGTCTAATAAGTTGTCATGTTAAACAAACTTACTTCATTTCATCATATGTAATAAATCAGCTCCATTTTTTTATTATTGTTAACTCCATCCTGGTTTTTCCAGTGTGCGTGCGTGTGCGTGGGGGTGTGGGGGTGTGTGTGTGTGTGTGTGTGTGTGTGAGAAAGGTGGCCTGGAAACCACAATCAGTTACACATGTTTTACCAGGAGGATGTGCCAAACCATCCTCCTTTTCTCCAGAAAACTATTGTAAGAAATTTGTAGAATGATGCTCAAAACATTTTTGCCTTCTCTTTTATTATTATGCACTACTTTGTGTTGGTCTAGCACAAGAATCTTCATTACAAAATGTTCATATTTGTGGTTTTAATGTTATAAAATATGAAAAAGTTGTGCTGGTATTTGTTCCCATCAGGTTTTTCCACATCAAACAATTTATAGATAAACAGATGGTAGTTTTATGTCTTTCTTTCTTCTTCAGATTCACATTTAGCAGCAAGAATTCGCTCTCAGTATAAAAATTCAAATGAAACAGAGAAGAGCTCAGTGAACATCTGGCTTCATGGGTGGAAGCTCCTGCTGGCTGTAATCAGTGTGGCAAACAAAAGCTGACAGTGCAGGTGCCTAATAACCATTCAGTCGACACACCCACTTCCCCATTTTAGAAGCTAAGACCTTCCTCCTGAACCCAAACTGGCATTGCAGCATTGACAGTTTAATCTCTGACAGGCTAACCTGCCTCCCCCTAAATTACTGTAATTGATTCAATTAGTGTGTACATTGGGCCAGGAGTTCCTTCTTAAAACAATCATGCACTGTAAAAAGTGCTCAACACCTAAAACATTAAACAGGCTACTCAGGGGGTATGGTAAATATAGTTTCCTTGTAGCATACAGAAAATAGTCACATCAGTGAATTATCTAACACTTAGAGGAACATCATTATTTATAATTCCCAGGCTGCAGCGGGTAACAGATGTTTATGCACACGGCAGGGGGATGAAACCGTTAACTCTCTATGCCTGCTGTATCTATCAGTGACCGTGTTTAATGATTCATAAATGTCATATTTCCTGCTTCAGATGGTGAGAAAGACTTGAAGGGATGTTTTCAGTGCCACTTGTTAGCCTGTTTGGAGAATCTGCCGACATTCAGAGAGCGCTGCAAAAAGTATTTTAAGATCTTGATCATGTTATATCCTGCAATGACTTGAAGGAAAAATCTTTTTTTTAAAATAAGCTGCTCATAACTATTGAATAATCTTTGTCACAGTAGACCTGAATGGCTGTTAAATTAACAAATATTTTCAGACTAATAGCACACTTTCAGATTTATTTGATTGAATATACTTTTTTGTTTTTTGTTTCATTTGTATTATTAGTTTTCACCATAACTGGAAAGAAATGATAGCTTGTCATGTTGTTCTTTCCAATATGTGAAGTTTTTATGTGGTACCTAAATCAGGAGTACAGTTTCTCAGACTCATTCCCAACTCAACCTATTTGCACATAATCAAATCACAGTCCATGCATTTACATGCACAACTTTATTTTTTCTGATTGCATCCAAAAACAGAAGCAATTTGAATAATTTTGCTGCCAGCAAAAGGTCAGGAATCTTAATATTTCCGTGTAGTTTAACTTCTTACCCTCGACTTCCAGTCTTCAGTAAAAATAATAACTCCTGCATGTAAATCTGCCATTAACACAACAAAACTGTGTCAGTCTACTATGGCAAGTAAGGAAACACTATTAAAAAATAAGCCCAATACTGATTATTATTACAGTTTGAGCAAGGAAAAAAAGCGTAACGTCCCTGGTTATACACCATGGCTGTGTTTCTAAAGGTTTGGTCTTTAGTGCATTTATCCCCCCTTTCGGCAGCTTAATCAAACTTTAAATAAATTAACAAAGTCCACAAAATTCTGAAGTCTTATTATATCAAACTAACAATGATCTATCTGTCTGTCTGTCTGTCTGTCTGTCTGTCTGTCTGTCTAATAGATAATCTCTTAATGGGAATATCAGTCATAGATTAATTTACTACATTGGTGGTGAAAACTGGTTTGAAATAAGCAAAGTTTTCACTAAAAGTCCAGTGGGAAGTATTCTTTTTAATTTATGAAAAGGTTGGTTATGAAAAGACTAAAAGTGTAATAGTTTAAAAACATTGTTATATATTTCTTGTATACCTAAATGAGTGAACTGCACTGGTGTGTTCTGGTAAAGAGGAAGCTGAGTCACAATGACGAGCTCTCGACTTTCCAGATCATCTTCATTCTGACCCTCAGCTGAGAGCTGAAATTTGCTTTTTCCAAGGCTTGTTTGGGTCAAGTTGAGGAAGTTGTAATCTCAAGTGTTCGACATCCTGGTTGCCTCCCTTTGTAAGTTTACCAGTTGCATCCAAATGTGAGGAGAAACCAGAAAAAACCTAAACATATTGGAGGAAAATTCAGTTGAATTTAAAAAAATATATTTTTCAGTGTCACTGGGGAGAGGTGGGTCTGAGTTTCTTACCTAGATTGGTTACCCCAGCAACCTGATCTAATCTGGTTGCACTATGTTAAATAACTGAGCTTTTAGTTGGCCTTGGTGAGAATGTTTCTGGCTTTTTGTTTCTCAGAGAGGCTTGGCCTTTCTGCTGGCCTGTTGATGCATTCATTCATCATCCATTTGACTGAAAAAGCAAACAGTCTGCTGGTTTCTGGCAATAAAAACAAAATCTGCATCAGGTGATATGGTCTCAAAGACTTATTGTTATTTGAAGGGCTAGTTTTCAATAAACAGAATCTGAGCAAGTTTCACAGATCAAAACTTTTACAAAAATCTGGTTTTTTTTCATATTTGCTATAACTGTTGCCATGTCTTGACAGTAAGAGACAGATAATCCTTGAAAAGATTAATCTCCTCCACCTCCTTCTAATGCTACTGTTGCTGTATGAAGAAATGCAGCTGCTAATTAAGAAGAACCAAGGAGGAGTGTCTTAGCGCTGTCAGTCACACATGTGTACATGCTGCTTGATGTGCTAGTGGCTGAGAAACAACTTACTGTTACAGGAAGCTACTAGTGAGGGTACATACGCTTCATTGACAGCGGTAAGACCCTCCTCCTGGCTGTGATTGGTTGTTTCTAGAAAGCACTGGGAGTACTGGGAAAAGGCAGAAAAGCTTGATTTATTCACAAACTATCTGCCTCGTGCTTTACTGCCACAACATAGTGACAGACAAACATCTTTTATAAAAGACATACCTCAGCTATAATTATATAGCTGAATAATATATTCAGCTATATTCAAAAGATGATGAACTTAAAGTATTCATCATCAATAAATGAGGAATCTGAGCACAACAGGCGTACTTTGAGAAGAATTGTCAAAGTAACCAATTTTATTCTCTCTTTCAGTCTGTGATGGTGAGATCGCGCTGATGGGAGGTTGAGCACAGGGATGTGACAGTAAAGATGACCCTGCTGGCAGGTGATGGTTCTGACTACGACTACAGTGCCCTAAGCTGTGCCTCTGATACGTCCCTCAATCAACCTCCACAACAAGAAGCAGAGGCTCGGAAGGGAGCCTTTTACAAAAGGGCCCAGCTTGCCCTGGAGCGCACCACCGTCCCTGACAACGCCGCTTTGTCTGGCGCCCGGAATATCCACGCCATCATTAATGTGGGTGGCCTGCGCTACCAGATGCCTTGGACCACTTTAGAGGATTTCCCTCTGTCCCGCCTGGGCCAGCTGCACCTCTGCAGCAGCTTTGATGAGATTATGCGCATCTGTGATGACTACGACGTTGCACACAATGAGTTCTTCTTTGACCGCAGCCCCTGTGCCTTCAGGACCATCCTGACTTTCTTGAGGGCGGGTAAGCTGCGCTCCCTCAGGGAGATGTGCGCTCTCTCGTTCAGAGAGGAGCTCCTCTACTGGGGGGTCCCAGAGGAGAGCCTGGAGTGGTGCTGTCGCCGCCGCATGCTGCAGCGTGTGGAGGAGTTTGAAGCCATGGAGAGAGCAGAAGAAGAGGATGAACTTTTGGAGGACCTGTTGGATTCGGAGGACGGGCACAGGGAGCGCATGGCTGAGTCCAGAATCAACTGGTGCATGAACAAACTGAGAGACATGGTGGAGAGGCCTCACTCCGGCCTGCCAGGGAAGATCTTTGCTTGTTTGTCAGTGTTGTTTGTTACCATCACAGCCATCAACCTCTCCATCAGTACCATGCCAGCTATGAGAGAAGAGGAGGAGGCGGTGAGTAAAAGAGCATTTCACATTTAAAAGCAGTTTTATTTAAACAAATGCAGCAAAGACGCAGGAACAAAACAACATATAGCCTACTTTATGGACATGAATGTCATTTTATATTTGGGCTTTTATTAATGCATCTGAGCAATTCTGATTACAGAATAATTGTAATTTGCAGAGTAAACATAAGTGGAACTGCTGTGTAAACAGTGTTAACCCACTTCAAAATAAAAGGACAATCATAAACAATTCTTCACAGTCAATAACCAAAATTTCAACACAGATGTCAAACTTACTTCAACTGAAAGTTTACAAAACAGCACTAAAGAATTTATCCAGAAAAAAATATATATATTTAGGGGAAGCTAAACATTTTTAACGTGCAAAACAACAAATTAGCTTAACTATTGGCATTAGTGGAAGTGTGCCCACCATTGAAAACAGGTTTTGCTACGATTATTAATAATGGTATTCCAGCAGCTTTTCCTGGATTATTACTGATTAGTATTGGCAATGTTTGATCTTTTGTGAGCGACGGTTTTATTGCTTACAAGGAAAATCTAATTTGAACTGTCAATTCTGATAGTAAGAGTGGTCTGGTATCCAGCCAGAGTTATTGAAAAAGTCCTCAATAAGAATTCATGTAAAGAATATTTACATAAAACAACAAAAAAAATTTAACAGTAGGGAATGTGAAAAAATAAAGAAATTCTTAATGCTTTTCTCTTCATATTGCTTAAGATTTATCTTTATGAGGAGAAAAAAAACTTCTATTTTCAAGCTACCTTGTCATTCCCTTTCAAGAAAGAAAAAAACAAGCAATGAAACTTTTCTGGTGGTTTACCTGTTATTCTTACAAACACATAGCAAGTTGCAGGAATAACATCATTGCTTTTCACATGTCAACATTCTCCCCACCTTCGTCTCCTGAGAAAACTTCATAAGCTCCTCTTCCTCTTCCTTAACTTATTAGAAAATAAATAGATGTTCTTGGAAAGAATGTGATCCCAAAGGCAGCAATTGTTGCTCTAGCGTGTTTTTCTGTATTAATGCTACTACCATAGAAGTGTAAATAAACTTTGCTGGAGGCATTGCCAGTCCCAGATGTCTCTGGCTTCTTGTGTAAGCCAGGAAACTCTGGAAACATTTGTGATTTTAACTCTGCATCATAGAGACTCACAATGTTTCCCAAAACTTAGTCTGGATGGTTCTGTTGAGTTTTTGAAGCAGTGCTGTCGTATGGATTACAGATCAGTAGATCAAACCGGAGATCTCAGAGGATTGCTCCAAAACCTGTTTCTGAAATTCTTCACCATTCCTCAAAGGTTTAGTGAGGTTTTTCACAAATGTTAAAAGTTTTTATTTAAGGAATATTTTTTAAACAATCCGACAATTTAAAAATACATTCTCAGGAAATTATCCAGATTTTTTACCCTTCGCTCTTCAAAATCTTTACCTTTCCTCAATCCTGTTTTCTTCAAAATTATTGAAAAATCAGGTCTAAAGTGCAATTTTCCTTAACTTTTTTTAATGTGCATATAAAAAACATCAAACCAGTACTAAGTTTAAATTTTTTTATTAAATCAGTAAAACAAAAATGTATTAAATTAGTTTTACGTTTCAAAAATAAAAGAAGTTTTAAAATAGAGCCCTAGATACAAGTTTTTTTTTTTGTATTTTTAATACTGTCTCCATTTATTTTAAGTAATAACTACTTATTCTACAGTGGGCATGCAAATATGTTGCTTTATGGGATCTTCAATAGATTCAACCTAATCACAGCTAGATATGGCATGCTTCAATTCTGTCAAATAAAAAAAAACAGAAAAGAGAGACTGCTGGAAGAGCAGCGGCACCTAAGAGTTATTTTCCAGATTAGAAAAATATTCAAAGACATCACAGGCTGTATTATTATTGCGTTTTACTTCACTCAGCTTTAATTAAAAAGCTTAGCCTTCACTTTCACATAAAAGGAAAATGGATTTTTAGCTATTCACACACAGAAAATGACAGAAGTTTTATAAATAAATTCTAAATCTGAGCTCATACCACAAAATCTCAGTGACTGTATTTTCAACTAACAGGAAGATTTAAAAATGATGCAAAAGAAGTTTCATTTAGACTCAAAACTTTGAAATTTTTAGTGTTAAAAATGATGAAATGTTATGATGTTAAAAGCTTCTCTATTACACATTTCTAATCCGAGCCCAATCCCTGTTGATGAAAATTAATAAAAAGAGTTCTTGGGATGTAATTGAGTTCAAAAATTTAATTTGAGCCAACAGGCCTCCCTTGTACTCGTGCCTCATTTTTCTTAATATGTCTCTGCGAGACTGCTTAATTAAAAGTGGCAACAATCTGATTGTAACAGACTGCTTCCTGTCTGCCAGAGAAAGTTTTCAGCTTCTGCTGCGAGTTTACTCAACATTTATTGCAATTCTGAAGTATGTTTACAACTTTAACCTTTCTGTTCCCTTCAAACGTTTCAACAGTTTCAACTCAGCATGACATGGACAAACCCCTGTATTGTATTTACCTACTTAATTTAGAATTGAGGCAAATTATGAGGTATTTCGTGTCTAAAACACAATTATAAAAAATCCAGCTATTTAAGAAATAAGATCTCTCTTAGTCCTTGATTAAGGTCCCAGTGGAAGCAAGGAGTTTTTCAAAAACTGGACTCATTTCTGTAAATGTTTCTCTTGGCAAAACAATTGAAATGAAGCCATATTGGATGGAGAAGGTTACTGCACACTAATTTTTGGGTCATAGACACTTTTAGAGTGTTCCACTGATGTCACTTCCCACACTTGATTGGGTCATTCTCAAGATTTTTTTAAAGTAAAGTCTTAGGCTACGTTCAGACTGCAGTCTGAAGCGACCCAAATCCGGTTTCTTGTAAAATCCGGTGTGGGTTAGGGTTTCTTGCGTGGTCGTCACACCACTTGTATGTGATCTCTTGTGTGAACTGCAAACAACCTGAAAGTGTCCCCCACAGCAGTAGAGGGCGCTATAACAACCCATAGATGTTTTTTTTCCAGGGTTTTGCCAACCGCCATAAGAAGAAGAAGTGCGCAGTGTTTGCGGAAGTACATGTAGATGCTAATGGTGAAGCTTATCTTACAATTTGTAAGTTGTTGTCCGACCCGTGCCAGCACACTAACAGCTTAATCTTCATTATCGTCCGCCATGGTTTTTGTTTTTCTTCACGGTCGCAGAATAGTGACGTTTATCGAATATCGATGACGCTCAGGTCGGCTGAATGCGACCTGGCAGTACAGACTCAGGTCACATCTGAAAAGATCAGGTACGTATCGGATATCAAAGTTGCCTTGGTCGTATTCGAAAAAAATCAGGTCTGTGTTTTTCAGACTGTCATGAAAAATCAGATACAGGTCACTTGGTGGTGGGAGGGGGTCGGAATTGGGTCACTTCCGGCTGCAGTGCGAAATTATTTGCATTTTTGGACCGATAATGGTGCGTTCAATTTACACTAGTAAGTTGGATTTTCTGGTTCTGAATCAGAGAAGTTGACTAGAACTGGAATGATGCCTGAAGTCAGATTACTGACTCGGAAAGTCAGCAATCTGACAGCAATCTGTTCTGTAGTGCGAACAGGTTTGTATTAAAGAACAGCAACAGCAATGACATAAAGAGTCTGTTGTGACACAATCATAGGTAAGTTGAGGAAGTGGATATGCATATTTTAAGGAAAGGCTATAAATTGAAAATAGGGGAAAAAAACATACCAAAAAAATAAATAAATAAATCACCACAAAAGCAATGCATTGGTTGTGCAGCTCCATCCTGTTCTGGTTAGTTTCATGCTGATGTGGCTCCCTCTAGTGACTGTAACATGCTGATGGCCACAGTGATATTTTTTTTATTTATTTTTTTTTACAGGGCACATGTTCCAAGATGTGCTACAACATCTTCATAGTGGAGACCGTGTGTGTGGCCTGGTTCTCCTTGGAGTTCACCCTGCGCTTCATTCAGGACCGCAGCAAGCTGACCTTCTTCAGAAAGCCTCTGAACCTCATCGACGTGGTGGCCATCCTGCCCTACTACATCACGCTGCTGGTGGACGGTTCGTCCAAGGGGGAGAAGCGCCTCGGCTCCGGCAGCAGCTACTTGGACAAAGTGGGCTTGGTGCTACGCGTCCTGAGAGCGCTGCGCATCCTCTACGTGATGCGGCTGGCTCGCCATTCGCTGGGCCTGCAGACTCTTGGCCTGACGGCGAGGCGCTGCACACGGGAGTTTGGACTGCTCCTCCTTTTCCTGTGTGTGGCGATTGCTTTGTATTCACCCCTTCTGTACCTGATTGAGAATGAAATGGCTGCCACACAGGAGTTCACAAGCATCCCCGCGACCTACTGGTGGGCTGTGATCACTATGACAACTGTTGGTTATGGGGACATGGTGCCAAGGAGCATCCCGGGTCAGGTGGTAGCTCTCAGCAGCATTCTGAGTGGCATCCTCCTGATGGCGTTCCCCGTCACCTCCATCTTTCATACCTTCTCCAGATCATATGTGGAGCTGAAGCAGGAGCAGCAGAGGATCCTGCAGAGGAGGACACACTTCCTGCTGCGTAGCCGCATGGCCGGCCTGGGCAGCAATCTCTCCTTAGAAAGTGACATCCTCTTTCCCATAGGGCCACCTGAAACCAGAGAAATGAACAACTGAGGCTGCAGTAGATGAGGACAACAATGTTAGACTCTAACATTGTTGTGTAATTACAAGAACAGGGCAGAGTGGAAAGAAGATTAATATCATGCATTGGACTTATTTTGCTTTTATCACATTGCAACAACAAATTTAAACTGCAGTATGTAACTTTTATAAAAATATGTTTTGTTTTTTACATATTTTTTAAAACTCACCATGTCGTGACAGTGTAATATGAAAAAGATAATCTGTGAAAAGATTGATCTTATCCAGCTCCATGAGCTAGTACTGCCGACTAAACAAATGCACTGCTCCCAACCAAAAACAACCAATCAGAGCCAGGAGGAGGGTCTTAGCCCTGTCAATCATGCTCATGTACTCACTTCTCACTGAGAAACAGCTTACCTTTTAAATGCCTGAGCATTCTAAACAGGCTATGCTAGCTGCAGTAGGGAAGGGAACGGGAGGGAGGATGAGCATCGCTGCACCAGATTGTGATTGACAGCGCTAAGTCCCACCTCCTGGCTTTGATTGGTTGTTTCTAGTTAGCACTGGGCGCACTGGACGAAGGCAAAGGAGCTCGATTTTCTTTCACATATTATCTGTCTCATACCATACTGAGACGACATAATGACAGTTTCAATAAATATGTAAGAAAAAGAAAAGAGAAAGTTACATATTTCTGCGTGAAGTGTATTAAAAATTGGATTTTCAGTGGTAGACCAACAAAGTCTAGTGCATAGTTTTGATATGGAAGAAAAACATACATATTTTCTTTTATTTCTTTACCTAAAAACATGTGAAATGTGTGGCATTAATTTGTATTTAGCCTTGCTTGTTCTGATACCCCTAAATAAACTCCAATGCAACTAAATTCTTTCAGTTTAAATAACCCCACTTCACAACAAATGATTGACACTCCAGACACGTATACATATATTGTAATTTAATTAATTTTAACAGCAAAAATTAATCATGTGAGTCAGTTAAGGGACAAATTATAAACAAAAATGCTAAATCATTTAACAGAGGGAAAAGTTGAGACAATTTCACACCCTTTGATAGAAACAGTCGAGTCATTCACAGCAACTCAATGACATCAGGATCTGGGTTTATGTTTGGCCCAGGAAATTTGTACAAGCATTAATTTTTATAACAGTGCCTGTTTTTTTGAGACTTCTTTAAACTTTAGCCTTAAGGTAATGCAGTCTTCTTTCTAACACTGTAGTTTCACTTCAGCAGTCGGGAGAAGTCCAAACTAAATGTCTGAAACTCAACAAACCTTCAAAATGCTGAGTTAGGATTTTCCAATCGTGTGCATGATGTGAGATTTTTCCCAATCTAAGTAACTAAATGTGGGAGTGAATATTCAAATGTCCAGATACGTCAGAAAAGCAGGCAGTCAAACCAGTCCTATTTTTTATTTTTACAACTGCATAATTCAAACTTAAATCAATTTAAATAAATTCTTTACAATATAATCATTGAGACAGACTGAAATTTAAATACAAATATTCCAAATTGATCCCAGTTATAAAAACAATGCAATTTCAGTTTGTGACAACAATTGTTAAAAAGTTAGACTCTATCGTTGCATAATTTAATCTTAGCATAAAAACATCTATTCTGCCTCAAACATTTTGGGATATCAGAGTAAAAGGCCTTCAATTCAAAAGAATGCCACAATGATCAGATTTGTACTTGCAAAAGGTGTTGAAAATATTTTTATTGTGTGTGTTCCACTTCACAATTACATGCTAATTTGTGTTGGTCTATCTTGCAAAATTTCAATGAAATACACAAAAGTTTGTAGCTGTAAATTTAGAAAGCCGCTGTTGGTGGATTATGTGGAGACAAAACAAAAAGCAAAAGCAACTAATGCTTTTCCTTCAGGAAAACCAGGTTCTTGTGTAGCATGAAAGCCTGGCAAAAAATAAAAACATCAAAGCATCTATGACACATTTCAGTTTAACAGCTGAAGGCTTTAGTCAAAGCCATTGCATTCTATTAAAAAAGTAGATACAAAGACTTTGCTCAAGATCAAGCTGAATAACAAATTAGCTGCATTGTGTCTAATTATGCAACTAATTCTGCTGTTAGTCACATTATAGGGAGCTTTTGCATCTAGTTTACTAAAAGCAATAGGAGGTTTTTGAATGAATGGTCCGTCCATCTCTCCCCACACACACACAACCAAATACACACCAACTCTCCTGATGATGTGTATTCTGCTGATTCGATTAGATATATTTTTGAGAAAACTAAGAATTAACTTTTTAAAAAGAAAACAAAGCAGAAATTTCAAAATTCATCTCCTCTTTTTTGTTTGTTTTGCTTGATGACACCCTACAGGTCATGCTGAATCTTAAGATTGGAAAAATTAAAAATATGCAGTACAGACCAAAAGTTTGGACACACCTTGTCATTCAAATGGTTTTCTTTATTTTCATGACTATGAAAATTGTAGATTAGATTGTAGAAAAACCTGACAGGGCACACCTGTGAAGTGAGAACCATTTCAGGTGATTACCTCTTGAAGCTCATCAAGAGGTAGTCTTGATGAGCTAGCAAAAGGTTGCTACTTTAAAGAAACTGGAATATAAGGCGTATTTTCAGTTGTTTTACACTTTTTTGTTTAGTACATATTTCTACATGTGTTAATTCATAGTTTTGATGCCTTCAGTGTGAATCTGCAATGTCAATAGTTATGAAAATAAAGGAAAATCATTGAATGAGAAGGTGTGTCCAAACTTTTGGTCTGTACTGTATATATTCGCATTTTCCATTGCAGAATGTTAACGAGGTTGTAATTAAAAAGACACAAGGGCAAAGGACAGAAAAATATAGATGGCCATGTCATGTCATTTACACACAAATCAGCTGTTTCTCAGCTGATTAAAAGTTTATGAATATAGATATCATTCTCTAAAAGTAAAAAAAACTATAAAAAATTATGAAATGTCATAAAAGTAGTCAGTAAAGTTCTGTTGAAAAAGTTTCTCCATGTGGTGTGGACGGTTTCCTGAAGGTTTCACATTTTACAAAACCTGAATCTGCAGCTTGTTTTCATCCAGGAGTGTCCAAAGTGTGGCCTGGGGTCCATCTGTGGCCCTTGGACTGATTTTATTTGACCCCCCAACTCCAGTTCAAAAAAGATATCATTTTTTTTATTAAACTTTTATTTATAAAATTATTATTGACATTGTTTTCTTGAAATGGAAAACGTTAAGTCTACAAAGCATTGATCTTTTTATAACCAAACCTTTATAAGAAGCAGAACCACATCTAGTCCAGGATTGGTTGTGCACATAAAAAATAATTATGAAGGACACAAAAAGTGGGTAAGAACAAAAGCTTTTTCAAAAAAATCAATGCATTTCAGTAAAATGAATGATGCTACAGCAATATGAAGTCCATGCAAAGTGTAAGAGTTCAAGCCAGACTCTTAGTTATCAGTGTTAAAATCTTAAGATACACTCTGGTGTAACATAAAGAGCATTTGTAATGTTTCTGTAGGCAACCATTATTTTTTCCGATTTTAAAATCTAATGGATTTGAGAATCTATGGTGCAGATTGTCTCAATGTAACTCAGCAGAAGCTGCTGTGTGTTTATCATACATCCTAGAGCCGTAACGGATTTAGTTTACTGTCCAAGCTAAAACAGTTAAACACTTAATCCACTGAGTGAAAACTCTCAAAGTTTATTATACTCTGCTCTCCAGCACAGTCAGCATCTACATATTAATTATGTTGTGGTAATTGTCCTTCGTCCTCTCAGCGATGCTTCATATGCAACTTCTGAAGATGATTGTCTCTAAAATTGCTGCTGTGGCTGTGAATAGCTGTTTGTAAATGGGTTCCCCCGCGGACGTAGATTACGCTGGGGTTTTGTCTTTTTGTGTATAACGCTGTCTGATTGCTTCTCATTCTGACACATTTGCAGATATGAGCTGGAATCCAAAGTCTTGGTGTCCAGGATGTGCCTGTGTTTGGATACGAAACAAGTAGTCAGGAAAAATGTAATGTCTGCTCAATTTTTAAAACTCATTAAAGAATAAGAAACAACAACTGATAAGGGAATTTTTAATGGCTGGTGTTTCTTCACCTAAGAGATTCATGCATGAAAAACATGGAAACATCACATCTGGGAAAAGCGGAACATTGCTGCAGGAGTTTATAGAATTTTATTTTTTTTAAATAAATTTTCAAGAAATCAGTTAACTCTAAGTTATAAATGTCAAACTCAGAGTTTGACAATAGTTGTGACACAGGATAGGCAAAGTAGAATAAACAATGTGTGAAGTTATAAAGCTTAGTATCAGTTCCAATACACATTTTTTTCAAAATTTACTGAAAACTTTAAAAAAAAAATCCCCCTCAAAAAGAAGAAAACAGAACAAACAAAACAATCACTCCCAAATCCTGACATTGTGAAAGCATACAGAATATATGATCAAATAGCTTCTATTGATAAATTATCCAGCAGCCACACATCATTTCAACGCTGTTCAAATTATTTTAATCATCTTATTCTCATTTGAATATTTTATTGAAGTGTTAAACCTGTGAATCACGTTTGGCTCTCCATATGTTAGCTGTTCTTTTGTATTTATTGGGAACATCCAGTGCATTAATTATGGAAAGAGATTACATTTTTAGAAGAATACCTCATGCAGGGGAAATTATTAGTACATGCTGAGCTTTAAGCTTCTTGTACTTCAGAAAGAGAAGCTTCCTTTGATATAGTTGAAGCTTTAATGCCTTTGTTTTTTTCAGACTCTTCTGTACTTGAAACAGATCATTTCAATCACTCCTAAATCCTTGAAACACCTAAAAACATAATTTCTTACAAAACGTAAACACTTTGAAGTAATAAGAATATTGATACATAGTAGTTTTAAAAATCCACTGAAAAATGTTACACATTTTGACAAAATTTACGATTACTATCCGCATAAATATTTGGCTCTAAAAATCTGTAATTGTTTCAAAGTTTCATCAGTTTATTCCATTCAGATGATGTGTTCTCCCATTTGAACAGTAGAGGGCAGCCTTGTTCTAAATAATTTCTTTTAAACAAAGCAAAGATAATAAATTTCGTTTTTCTATAATTGTGAGAGTTTTTAGTGCGTCCCAGTCTTTATTTTTATCTTTCCAGTAGATGACACGGATTTGAAGAATGGTTTTAGAATTTCCTTAATAAATAATAAAATGGTAATTGTTGTGTTTAGTCTTGGAAATGCAGACACTGGGTGAATCACGGTCTGACATCAGGCGCAGGTCGGGACCTGCAGCCTCAGGTTAGGAGGCGCTCATCAGAGACACCATTCAGCCAAATCACAGAAGACCTACGCGTAATTCCTCTCTGACCAATCAGAGCCTGAGAATCCACACGAGGCCCCGCCCCTCGCCCCGCCCCTGCACATCCCAGTGTTTTGATCCCGGTTTGTTTCTGTGTTGTTGCTGCAGAGGATCTCAGCGTCGCGCGGCTTTTTCCACGGACCTCTGTGGGCCACGCTGGTCCACCTTCTTGTTTTCTGTCTGTTTGAGTTAGAAATAAAAAAAATAAAACTAAAAAAGATGTCTCCTCAGCTCCGGAGGGTTTCCCCATCATGACCTCACCGGGCCGCCGCTCCTCTTCACCGGGATTCCTCATCGCTCCTCAGTGAGCCTGGCTTCATTTTGGCACCTCCTCGCTCCGCTTCAGTCCGCTGATTTTTTATTAGAATTATTTTTTTATGTCTGGATCTGTGAGCTCGAAGTGTCGCTGAACAGATCATTGATGTTTTGACGCCAGATTTGTACCTGCAGAAGAGAGAAGCAGCCTGTTCTTCAGGGTGAGTAGCAAAAACTTGTTTTTCTTTTTTCATAGACTTCAGACAGAAGTTCATGAAAAATGAATGAGATCTCAGATACATCAGGCCCAGCTTTGTGTCTTGAATCTTATCTTATCTGCGCACTGCTGCGTTTTTTCCCCCTTGTTCTTACAGTAAGTTGTGAGAACAACAATGCCAACTGCTCCATCATTTCTGGTTCTTAGGAAATACGTTGCATACTTTTCATACCTCCATGCTGCACATTATGAGGTAATCACACCACACCTTACTGGATTCCAGCAGCAGCGACATTTAATTAACTTTAATAAAACTTCACTCAAAGACTAGAACAGTATTCCAATATGAACACTATAAGAGAATAATATGGAGAACTTAATTAATTTGGCAATTTCAGAGGAGGATTTAATTGGACCTAAAGTAGAAGACAAGTGTGGAATCCCTTCTTAGTTTCATTTTTAACCCTTATTTAACCTTGACTTGTACTTGTTGCCATTTCACAGGTTTGTTTAACAAATACACTCTTTTCCAAATGTTTTTTCTAGCCATGTGTTTCATAAACAGTGATGTTTTCTTTTTACATTTGACCTGAAGCTGTGAATAAAAGTAGTTTCTGGAAATATATGACAATGGCTGTTGTCATTTCCTTGGAAGTAACAGCATTTAAATATCGTGATTCACTATTCTAACCAGAGTTTATTCCTAGAGTTTACCATCTGAATTTCTTATTTCTTATTTTTTTAAGGCATCAACTAATATTTTTCTCAAAGTTTATGTAAATAAAGTTTTGGTTTACCAGAATGGAAAAACTTACCTAAATTGAATTTTTCTATGAAGAAACCTCACATTTCAAACCCCCCAAAGCTAAAATTGTTCAGTTATTAATTTCACTTCATTTATTTAAAACAAAAATCAAATACATATTTTTATATGTGAAATTCAGTAGTTGTTAGTTTTTTTAAATAGCAGGTCTTACAAATATGTTTTGGATCTTACAGTGCATTAAATATATTGGAGTCAGTTTCCAATTTGAGCTTCTAAACAGAAACGTTTCTGTTGTAATTGAGAAATTAAGAGATGCACCAAGTAGTAATTCTACTATATTCCTTTTAAAACGGCTTTGATAAGTAACCGGCCAATCAGACTAAAAAAAGCGATTTTTTTTACTGATCTGTTATTGTATCATGTGAAGTGTTATTAAATCAAACTAACAAAACTGTGTTGATGCTGTGACTGAGGAAAGAAGACTCAAAGCTTGCTAGTTTCAATTTCAGGTGTTTTAAAATAAAGTCAGCAGGATCTATTTAAAAGGAAACTGTAATTTTCTGTGACTGGTGTGTCTGCTATTCATTTAGGCTGTAAGAGAGAGACAGAGAGAGAGAGAGAGAGCTGTTCAGCAGATAACAGGAAGGCTGAATGGAGGAAAACATAGAGGCTTTGTGTTTTTCCTTTAAGCTTTTAGCTTTTGTCCTCTTTGTCAACTGTGTTTCATTTAATCATTCACTGAAAATGGATCAATCAAATTTTTCCATCTCAAGCAGAATTTTTCTAGTATTATTGGTGATTATTAAGATATAATCACTGTATCTTCAAACCCATAACACACACTGCTGGGGCTCCTTAAATATGATTAAAAAGTGTATTTCAAAAAGAAGCAATATGTATTAGTCAGATATCTCCCTAACATGCATTTTAATTCTAAAATGGCCTAAATCTCACATTTTTGCTGTTTTAAAACCTGAAGGGCAGCAACGCTTGAAAATTCACTGGTCATTTTTCATCAAACATTTTGTTTAACACAAGAACTTTGATCAGAATCAGTTTTCTATATTTGTCAGCAGTCAGCAAATAATTTTTTTAATAAACTTAAAAATAATAATGTATGAAAATATTCAGGGTTGAGAGTAATGGGGTTGAATGCAGCAGGCTAAAGACAATTCTAGACTGTTGTGTAAGTTTGGTTTGTTTTATATCATATATTTTTAGATCTTATTAATCTAATTCTTAAGGAGCAAACAGAATAAGCTAAAATTTAAAAAATGACATATAGCATAGATTTCTAAAATATGCGTTTCTTCTGCTGACATATGTTCACTAGTCTTTTTTTTAAAACAGAAGTATCAAACAAATTTTCATTTTGAGCCATATAAGGATAATGAATGCTATCAAGGGCCAGTTTTGCTGGACTATATTGATAAAACCCATTAAGAAATTGTTGAAATATTAATGAATAGCTGCCTATGCATTCAACAAATTCTTAAAATTAAATAATATTGAACATCTTTTGACATTTATCACCCCCTCTAGGATTTTGTGATTGTTTTTGTGATTTTTTTTTCCAATCAAAATTCTGCTCCTGCTTTAGAAATATTTAAAAATGTTTTTGACCAATTTTTCAGAAAATTTGTAATGAACTCACAATTATGCATTAGCGAGAAAAAAGCAAAGGAACTGGAGGAACTGATGTAATTGTGCAGTATTCAAACAAAAATGCTTTGAATTGATTGATATTATATTTTATGACAACTTTTAACTTGAAGGTTCTATTTATGCGTCCTTCTAGAATTTAGAGGGCCACATTAAAAGCGATGGTGGGCCAGATTTGGCCCCCAGGCCTCAAGTGTGACAGAGATCGTGCGATTGTGTGTGACTGTAGTTTAGATTAACTTGATCTGACGTATTTTCGGGGCCCCGTGCGGCGGCCCACCTTTACCTCAAGGTTAGGACCGCCTCTGGAGATGCTGACTGTACAAGCCACGGTTTCCGTTCCCACAACCCCACACACTTTAACCGACACGCTTCAGGATTAGCGTCTCCCACTCAGCATGGCTCAAATATCCAAATATTGACTGTCTGTGGTGAAACTAATAATAGAAAAGACTGGATGTGCCAGCGAGAGCCTCAAACCAACTGGACCACAGCATTTTTGCCTGATCTTGAATAATAATTCGGTCAATTCCTCCTCCTGCTTACAGTATACCACTGATCCAGGATCTGCCTTCATGACTGGAGATAATTCAACCGGGTTCGGCGTCTAGACAAGTTGTTCCTCTCAGACACTTAAGTAGTGGCCTCCCTGTTCATGGACGACGTCAAACTGTCTGTATTTTTGCCATCCTGACATTGAAATATAACGCCTGGCATGCACACGCGCGCACGTACACACCTGCTCAAAGCTTGCTGTGCCACTATATCAGCGTGTTGCCACAGCTTTTTGATCTGCCTTAAACCTAAATATTGCACATAAACCCCCGGCTTGTTTTTTTCCCTCGCGCTGTAATCCGTTCTGAAATCTGAAACCTTTTTTCCAGAGACTTGTGACGAAGCGCCATTAGATGAGTTTTCATGGAAATAAAAATGCTAATACTCATGATCATCAGGAGTGCATACGACTAATCCTCCAGATTCTGCCAGAAGGGGTTTTTGCTCTATTTTGTTTTTGTTTTTTTAGATATTTTCCTGAAAGAATTCAAATGTTATGCAGCAGGCAAAAAACAAACACTGATTTCCCTTGCTTTTACTTTTAGCATTACAGAAATTGATGATTCTGCAAACACTGACTCAACAGACCATCCCTAATTATTTCTCTCTGCTGCTGTGAATATATATTTTTTCTAAATTGCTAATTGATGCCAGCTTAAGGAGCTTCCTGCAGTATTAGTGGTGCAGCCAGCTGATGCTGAGCGAGAAGCAGCTTGAAAAGGTCTGTTGCGTTTCCTCAACTGTCAGACTTCAACTCCACAGAGGGGACCTAATGCTCCCTGGAATCCCATGAATGCACCCCAGAGAAAGCCAAAGATGTTTGTGTCAGCTCCAATGAGATTGCTGGAAAGTGCCTCTTGAGGTTCAAATTCCTGCTAATTGGCAGCGTGGCCAGGCACAAGCGCCTTTGTTCACTAATACAGGAGGTTTCTGTGTGTGTCAGGCTGATACACTGAGCCTGGCATCAATGAACTGTTTGTTTTTTTGGGGGGTTTTTCTGAGCTTGCCTCTCCCAGAGCATCGATATCGGCTTTAGGACAGGTCACTTCCACTTTTTTAAAGCTACCTTTGAACGGCTTTTCTCAGGGATTGCAAAGGAAGGATTCGGGGTGGTCCACAACTCTAGATTGCATGGCTAAAGGGAATTTTTCGAGTCAAATTCAATAAGCTGCTTTTAACCGCAATGAAGCAAAAATGTGCAAGCAAGTAAAAGAGACTCCAGTCAAGCTTGCAGCTTGATGACTTCATTTAATTTTGCGGGTGTCCCATTTCCCTTTAGGACCAGTGCAGATGAACTGACACTGAGCTGTGAAGATGTAATTTAAATTTTTATGATATCATAAAGAATACAGTCCTGGTAAAAAGATATTGCGCGCTCTTCAATTGCAGGGTTTTAGAACTGATTTAGTCTTCTACAGCTATTTCAGTTTAACATGAAGTGTAGAAAAATACACAAATTTATCATCATTATATATTAAATGAAGACAAAAAGGACGGCCTTTCTGTACCCTGTAGATTTAGGAGAATAAGTTGCAGCTAATTAAATAAAATAGAATAATATACTTTATCTTCCCTAGTGGGGAAATTCAGATCTCAGAGCAGCAAGTTGAGGTAAGTGAGAGCATGTATATTAACGGAAAAGTAAAAAATCTAAAAATAAGAACAGAGCAAATTTACAACTTAAGGAAAATATTACTGTGCAGGTATTATAAAATATATGTTTGCCCCGATCCGATATGGACAAATCGGTCCAATATCATCCAAAATAAGTATTGGATTATATCTAAAGTCTCAGATAAAAGCACACTGATAGAATCACTCCACATCGGCATTTCATTGGTTCATAATAAATGAGTGAGTTGTTCTCATATCTATTGTCAGTGTTCTCTGAGTAATATCACTTCATCAAGCCACATCCAACACTTCACACTACAAAATAAGTAATAAAAGTATCGACAATATCGCAAAACTAATTGTTGTCCTGTCAGCTCCTTTCACCAGAGCAATCGATCTTTGTAGCTCCTCCAGAGTTAACATGGAGCTGACAGTAGTTTTTGGCTACTTCTCTGTTTAATGTTGTCTTTGCCTAGTCTGCCTACCAACAGACTCCTCAGATTTGAGTTTTATGAAATAAAAAAAATGCTTATTTTTGTTCCATTTTACAGTTATGTAGAACTTTGTGTTGATTTATCCCAGAAAGCTCCAATAAAACACACAACTACACTGCAAAAACACAAAATCTTACCAGTTATTTTTAGTTCAGTTTCCAGTACAAATATTTTATTACACGTTAAATAAAACAGAAATAACTTACAATTGACATTTCATCAAGACATTTATTGTTTTATGTCAATAATTCCTTAGTAATGATGGAAAAAGTGCTGTTATACTTCACTAATAAGATATCTTTCTCGTGTTACTTGTAAGATCGTTTTGTCTAATTTTAAGTGTGCTAAGATATTTACACTAGAAACTAAATAAAAATACTTGGTCAAGTTTTGTGTTTTTGCAGCGTAAACTTGTTTAGTTTCATCATTTAGTAAAAACTAGAACGGGTTTCCACAAAATTTTCCGGCAAAGTCAATTATTTTGGGTTTAGTGTGATGAATACTTTTGCAAGGTGCTGTAAAGTTTGGCCTGAATTGGATCATCTATGCAGTGAAGGCGTGTTTTAAAATGAGTCGGCATGTTTTCAACAATTATGTGAGACTGGAAAAGTCAAACAGAAAACTTGTACATCTGGTTATTGTTGCTAAAGGCGATTCAACAAGCCACTGTAGTTAGCCTGTCACACTTGGTTTTCAGTTTTGCCTTCGTCTTTGCTTAGTAAATAAGAGCCGTTTGGATTCTGTTGTGTTTTTGAACGCTTGAGGTTTGTTATGGTGGACACCAGATTATTACGTCCTGATAAATAAGACGTTAAGAATCTAAAGATGGGGGCTCTTTCTTTTTACAATAACTGTAAATGTAATCCACTGGAACAGAAACAAAAACAGCAGCTCACAAATTACTGGAATTGTGAATGAGTCTTTACTGTAGCAGCAGCTGTAGAAATTGGAACGTGCCTTTTGCTTTTCTAAAAACACTTGATCCCTGTTTGGTTTCAGAGTTCAAAAGAAAACCGCGGTGTGATTCCAGCACCGATCTCCATCAGTTCCCCGCTGACTCGGTGTAAAAGGCTCTCTGACTGGGGGAATGTCAGAAACGGATCATGTTTCCAAAAATGGGACATGAGATTTGCAATTGCGTCCCGCTGACTCAGGCTTTTGAATTTTTTATGTTGCAGACACGAAACGTCTGTCGCTCTGGCCCAGATTTGGTGCTAATTAGTGTCCGGCTTGGTACGCGGGCATATGGTTGAGCATGGGAATGCTGCTGCCACCTGTTCTCACATCGCTCCCGTCCTGTTGCTCTGTTGCTCTGTTTCTGCTTGAAATTGAAGCTTCAGTCGCCTAGTTAGGCTCTTTTTCACTTCTTTGTTGCTTTGTGAGCTCTTTGCTCTGCTTTTCAGTAGAGATGCTGCAATCTGATATTAATATCCACATTGGCCTTATTGATAAAAACTTCTAGATCAGGTATCGATCTGGATGTGCCCGATCCAGATCGAAGCACATTTAATTATTTATTTAACAATATATTTAGAATTCCTAATTGCACTTTCTGAACCATTTGAAAGAAGGTTATTCGCAATATATTCTTACTAGGTGTGCACTGATTGCAGTTTTCTGACCGATCTTTAAAGACCCAGATCATGCCGATTCCAATTTTGGCTAATGCTGATGTTTTTTGTCTGACATGTTGCTAAATATAGCAAGAAGATTGCTGAGTTGGCAACAGTTAGATGGCTATTGTTAACTGCAAACATGACCATGGGTCAGTCTGTCAGTCAAACCTCTCTCACTGCACAGCCTAAAAGGACAGTTGTTGATTTTTAGAGTTTTGCAGAGCCAGATAAGATTAGAGGATAAGATCTACTTCACATGTAAATATCAGCTGATCTCCTAAAATGAAGGAAATTGAGACTGATTTATTGGTGCACACCTAAGTTTTACATGTTTGGCCGAGGTAGTCAACCTATTCCTTTTGTCAGTTTCAATTTCTTTATTTGAAATTGGCTGGCTGAACAAATTAAAGTTGTTTTTTTTTTACACGTTTGTCCAGGTTTGTTAAGCTACTGGTATATTTAAGTGTGCTGTACTTGTGCAGAGTTATCAAATATTTTATTTTGTAACCAGTTTGCTGTGTATTGCAGACTTCTGGCCAGGTCCCTCTTGAAAATGAGATTTAGATCTCAACGGGGTTTACCTGGTTAAATAAAGGAAATAAAATAAATAATAAATACATTTGTAATTCATTTCATTAATGTTTGTGTTTAAAAAAAGAAACACTTTAAGTAAAGTCATCACTGTTTTTCTGTATGGAATCGGTATCGGCTGATACTGAACCTCAGATATCTGTGTCTGTATTCTGAAGTTAAAAAGTGAATCAGTGCATCCCTGCTTCTCCGCAGCCTTGTTGTTAAATGAGAGTTTCCGAATTTCACTCTGTTTGACAAAGATTTAGAGGCGGTTTTCTCCCCAAAGATGACCGCTGCATAATAAAGGCGGCTGAATAGTCTGAATGCATAGTCCATTCACTCTGAAATATTCCTCCAAGCTCTCAATCGCTTGGCCATTTGAATGGAGCACCAGATAGTGTAGATGCAGACAAACAGAGGATGGCTTGTATCCTCCCAGGATCCCCTGGCCACTTCCTGTCCCTCTGCTCTGGGAACGGGCCAGGGTGACACAGGCCACCCATCTCCCTCTCAATCCACCCACTGTTGCCTCAGTGGAAAAGCGATCCCTCTCGCCCCCTTATTCCCGCCGCTCTGTGCGCATTTTCTTGTGACAGGAAAAGAGTCTTTGGCTTTTAGAAAAGATGCCTCTGTGTGTGCGGCTTTGTGTAGGCGCAGCTGTGCGTTTAAAACGTGCCGGTCTCCATCCTCTGAGAATCACCGCAGTGTACATGGGATGGAGAGGAGGTTTTAGTGGAAACTGGGGATTCTTTTAGACTGGGCCTCCGGTCCAAACACATCTATTTATTCCACCAAATTCAGATGGGATACAAAATGTGTCATTCCCTCTGACAGTACAGTGTAAAAATACAAAATCTTACCATGTATTTTTGTCCAGTTTCTAGTGCAAATATCTTTGTATACTTGAAATAAGACAAAACAAACTTACAAGTAACTTTTCAGCAAAAAATATTAGTAGGTTATTTGATTAAAAGAAGCTCCTATATTCTTCTGAAAAGTTACTTGTATGTTAGTTTTGTCTTTCAAGTGTATTATGACATTTGCACTGAAAACTAAACCAAAAAGATTGTGTTTTTGCACTGTGGGCCCAAATCTTTTAATTTTTCCAAATTTTTAATGTTTTTATGCAACCTGTTAGCATGGTGGTTGTTTGAACATTTTTGTTGTTGAAAAAAATGTGGAAATTAGTCATTTATTCCACCTACAAACCCAAAACTTTAGTTCGTGTTGCCTTTTTGAAATCCTCAGCATCTCTGTGTGTCAGTCCTTTTCTGGCAGCTGAAACTTTTTCAGGAAGTGGCGGCTCTGTCCTCTCTTCAGGCCGTGACCCCTGGTATCTCACCCATCTGTGCTGATATCAGACTCCGATGAGATACAGAGCAGAGGCGTGGCCGCCAACTCTCAGCTCTGCACTGATTGCCTCGCAGTCGGTGTCTGGTTCAGTGCTCCGCTGCCCCACCGACCTGCATTTGAATATTGAAATCAGGGCGCCCTGTGAACAAAGGGGTGGTTTAAATGAGATGGAGGAAATTACTGCAGTGTCGGGGGGCCTCGCCCTCCAATCTGCTATGGAAATGTCACGACAGGAAGTAGTTATGTTTTGATGATGAAGCGTGACATGGACATATTTCTGCTTGGTCTATTTGTCTATCTCCAAGGAAGGAGGGTTTTTTATGATCTTTTGTTTCACTTTCAGTTTAGAAACGTAATATTGATCTCTAATTGCCGTTAATCTTCCCTCTTTGTGATGCAGTTGAAAGCACTAATGCTTTATAGAAATAAGGTCAAGGGGTTTTTAATTCTGCTCTAAGTTTGCATGTTCTCCCTGTGCATGCATAGGTTTTCGCTGGGTACTCCGGTTTTCTCTCACAGTACAAAAACATGATTGGTGTCTTATTGGCCTCTTTAAATTGTTCTTAGGTAAGAGTGTGTGTTGTGCATGGTTGTTTGCACACTTGAAACTAGACCAAAAGTGCTTAGTAAGAGTTTGTGTTTTTGCACTGTAGGCCCAAATACTTTCATTTATCCAGTTTTTCTTATGTTTTCATTGAATGAGCCTGCTGGCATGGTCATTTAAAAATGGTTGAACATTTTATTGTTGAACAAATTGTGAAAATTAGTCATTTGCTGCTTTGTTATTTAAATATGCCATGAAAATCTACTTGACCTGACTTGACTAACACTCCAGTACTTTATCTAGACCAGAGCTATGCAACGGCAGCCCTTCAGAGCTACTGTTCTGCAACGTTTAGACGCATCTCTTCTCCAACAAACTTGAATGAAAAGGCTATATTCCATTCTTGGCAGGTCAGCATGTTCTGCAAAAACCTGGTGATTAACCCTCCATGTGATTCAGGTGTATTGGAGCAGGGATGCATCTAAAAGTTGCAGGATAGTGAAACTTGCCAGAACTGTATGATGGGAACTTTCTTTCTTGTTTTAAACCAAAAGAAGCCCCAGTGATGATGGGGCTCCTCATTACTTGAGGTGTTTTCGAAGACACAGTATGGGAGTAAGAACTGATGACCAGGCACAATGCGACACCCTCCACACACCCTTTAATTCAACATTGATAATAAACAACGTGAGCTAGAATGTTTTCACAGCAGTTTGAACAACCACAGAGCGAGCGCCGCGGCAGCGCCCGAGCACGATGCCGACCTGGACGGACGGTTGTCTATACCTGCTTCCCCAAACGCATTTCTGCTCCGGGCTATGGGAGCAGGAGTGAGGTTTAAACTCGCCTCATTCTCAGCCCTGCATTCCAGAGCCGTGACTGGGCCCAGCAACAGCAGGGAGCCTTGGACTGCCTCATGAACACCTGGTTCATTTTACATGCAGATGAAGTTATGTTTAGCGAACCTATATATGTATACGTCTGTCTGCGTATTTTATGTAAAGTCCCTGGGGATGGAGGGTGTTGTATTTCAGCGCTGTCGGGATTCCTCATCCTGCATGGCAGTGCCGATGAGTAGCTAAACGGAACAAGTGCTGGAAAAGCTTTAACTCACTGAAGCGTGAGGCATATTCCAGTCTCCGTGGAATCGAGTGGATCAAATGCAGCCTCTTTGAAATGTGAAGAGAAGGGGTGAATTTAAGACTTTGCTTGTACAGCACTCCAGTTCACTGCGAGGAAGCAACAAAACACAGTCCTGTGTGATGCTGGAAGAGATCTAAAGTGTCTTTTTGATCTAGCCTCTGCCAGTTTTTTGGACCTTTTCATTTCCCTGATGCTTGAGCGTCTTTTTCCCCAGCTCATGTGATATACTGCTGACACTTGAACGGATGAAAGCCTTTTTCTTTTCCATTTTGTCTGAAAAGAAGGGATTGGAGGAAAAAAATAAGGGAAAGAGTGTAAGGATGGAGATAGACTATGAGGGACTAATCTAGGGGGTGAGGGGTTGTGGAAGGAATGGACTCAAAGCTCTTGAGGATTATCTTCTACTTCTTCTCCCTCCCCCATTTCGGAGGCTCATAACTGGAGCTGATGATTTTACGTGCTCCTAATGATCACAGATCAGGATTCGGGGAAGAAGGGATATAAAGGTTAGGCAAGGACTCCATGCCAAAAGTAACACAACTTCAATGTTTGTCTGCAGGAATACTCACATAGTGCTACTGAGATCCTAATGCATGCTTTGTATGTTTCTTGTCCTGAATCCAAAGTTCAGAAGATTTCATGAGTGACAGGAAAACTACACACACAATCTCACCAAGTAATTTTGCTCTATCTAGTGAAAATGTCTCAGTACACTTGAAATAAGACAAAACAAGTATATTTTTAGCAAGATATTTTAGCTAGGTTTAAGTCAGTAATATTGATGAAAATGTAATTGTTCCATTGGTACATTATTTCACTTATAATATGGGAAAAAATGTCTTGCTATAAGTGAAATAACGTGCCAATGGGATCAAGTACAGTTACAAACCATTGAATTATAAGCTACCAATCTTCAGCATGACCAGCCTTGCATCAACATTTTGTTTTCTTAGACACCACAGGGGGCGCTCATCCATCAGGTCCGTTAGTTGGACCAGAAGAAAAGCAATAGAAAACTCATTTGGGGGGCAAAAAGCAGGATTTCTTGTTGTAGTTTTGTTGTACTCCCCACTCCTGCTAGTCAGCAGCGCAACTTATTGTTTTCAGTTGTTTCTACTTCTCATTAAAGGCAAATTGTTAGAGTTCAGCTTCATCTTTTGACTCTTCTGTAAAAAAAAAAAAAAAGAAAAGGTTTATTGATTTTATCAACTGCATTTCACCAGGAATGAAATATCAGAATACTATGTCTTTCAACTGATATCCTCAATTCAGTTTTTGAATGAAAACCCACTGCTGTTGTGATGTAATTGATCTAATTTACCTCCAACCTTTGGCAAGTGCCAATTTTAAGATGACATGCGAACATGAGCTCAACCTTGACACATAAACGGTAGACATAAACCGACCTTGTTTGTATGTCTCATCTGTTGCTCGACCAGTTATCACCCAGCCTTGAAATCTGCTTCAGGGAATCTAGGATTGTTCTAGATAAGGGCGGTTACCTGTTTAACTGAAGTAGTGATGTAATCCTTAAAAAAAACTAATTTTGAGGTGTTAAAAGCAGAAACATGAAGAGTTTTGAGCATGTTGACCTACTCAGAATAATGATATGGGTGGGAAAGATAAAGAAAACAAAATGTAGCCCAGAAGCCATTTGAAGCCATTGGAATATTTTTTGTTTGGAGCTGATGCAGGTGGACACTTTCTACAATTTTGTACTTTTGAGTTTTGTCAATAACTATTTTGTATCATATTAAATGGAAAATGTTTGCTAAACCACAACGTAATCTTATTTTATAGGTCCTTCTTTCACTTTTGCTTTAAAATCATAGCAAGTTGGGCCACAAAAATCACTTTGGTACATCTATTGATTAACTTTGATTCAATACAGCCAACGTTTTCCAAGTAAGTTCTTGTTGTTATTGTTGGGAGCAGACTAAGAGTAATTTCTCTCAATTATACATCTTTACTTAAGGCAGACATCTTAAACTCCTTCAATAATTTGTTGTTTTCTACATTGTTTCATTGAAATATAGCATTTCTTGGATCATTTGATCACAGTACAATAATTTTGTATTTTTAAAAAAGGTCTCACAGCCTCTCATTACTTTCAACGTGCCGATTTTGGCTAAAAGTTTGGTCACATGTACTCAGCAGAAAGCGACACCACCCTTCATCTGAAATGGCCCAGATATTTTCTTTCTGAGCCTCAATCCCAAAATAATTTGATACATGTCACACTCAGATTAGGAGCAGGGGATGACAGACAATCTGTGAACCTGCAGTGGCTGCCAGAAGCATTTATTTGGATGAGAACAAAAAAAACCTCCCAGTTAACCCTGGGTTTAGGATACCGCATCCAGCTGCTTGGCTTGTCAAATTATTTTAATGCTTGCTTCACTGTGGCATTTGGCAAACAAAAGGTGATTAAGAAAAATCTCTGGATTACTTTTGTTTGTTGTATACCAATGTATAGAAATATACTGTGCACACAAGCTTCCACACAGTGAAAGGGATAGGAGCTCAAAGACCCCGATTCTGTTGTAGAAGCCAAAGATCCTCAGGCTCCATAAAGTAAATGAGTAAACATGATGTAATTTCTAAAAATTGGAAACTCCCTTTGACTTATCAGAAAATATTTGCAGGTGATTTCACCTTGCCTCCGTCTCTCTGTCTATTCCCCCTCCACTTCTGTTCCGGTATGCCTCTAGGAAGTGTCAGACTTCCCACATATTTCACAAAGCCTCCACTAATCTTGCCTTTTTCTTCATCAGATTGGTATGCAGTGCTCGCTGAGAGTTTTGGCCCAGAAGGCGTGGATGTGTGTGTGTGTGGCTATCTTACATCTGTGCAATTTGTTGGTTTGTGGAATGCTTGGAATCACCGCCATGGCAACAGCGGGACCGTGCGAGTGCGTGTGTGTGCGCCGCAGTAAATATTGACTTCACCTCCTCCCCATCTTTGTGCTGCCAGTGCTCAGCCTTTGCACACACTTCATCCAGGATCCAGTCCTGGCACTGTGGGGGTGTGTTTACCTGTAGACCTCCAAACATGGAGGAGCTTTCTGATTCTTCTTCCATTATTTGCTTTTTGCTGTGTTACATCATCTTCATAACATTCTGGTACTCAGTGTTAGAAAAAACGTACTTAACAGAGTTGTTGATTCAGATCGTAGCATTTTTATTGCACTGTATTTTAGGGTGTTTTCACTCCTGACAGTCCAGAAGACTCAACATTTATTATATTTTCAGCTGGTGCGGTTTGCTTTTACATTTTCAAACAATCCAAATGAATTTATAATTTATAAGCATCAGAGTTTGATTGCACATTTACGCCTCCCCAAATGAACCAGACTTTCAAGACAAATGGAGTTTGATTAAAGCAGACTAAACATGACAAGAATAATCCCTTAGATTATCAAACAAATGTTGGTATCAGATGAAGAGAAAATAAATACAAACAAGAGTTATTAAATGATTGCAATCAAAACTAACTCTGCCCTAACTTAAGAACTAATTAAACTTTAGAATCAGTTTCTCCAGCAGCAACAACAGCCCTGAAGCGTTACTGGTAATCTGTCTTCTACCTCGGAGAGAAGGAATTGAGTTGAGTGTAACTCTTTGATTTTACACTGGGCAAAAGGAGGAAACTTTCTGACTGGTTTCAAGATGCAGTTGTCTGGCAGCTAATAACTCAAAGTCTCTCTTTTATTTGGGTTTAAAACCAGAAAATTACTGGAAAGAAATTCACTAATCTCAGATAAACATTGTACAAGGGTGAACAGCTTAACCACCTGGTGTATTTTAAAATACAAATACAATTGAATGTCATCAGCATAAATGTGATAAGAAATGTCATTAAAAAATTAGTAATGTTAGCAAATTGAGGAATGTAAAAAGAAAATCATAATGGGCCCAGAACCAACCCCTGTGGAACTCCACAGATTAGAGGAGCATAGGCTCAGGTCAGTCTTGTTGCAGAATTTCTTGTCAGATACATAAGAAGATAACCAGCCCAATGCAGAGGCAGCAATACCATCAACACTGAACATTTTACACCAGCAGCCATTAACGGTTCATTTTGAACTTTTATTGAAGAAGTCTCATTGGAATGCTGCTTTAGAAAGACAGACTGAAAGAGCGAATCAGAGATCCGCAACCGAGTTAGCCAGAATCTAAGCTGAGTTTCTACAACTTTATTAAGTATTTTACTCAGAAAATCCAGCTTGGAGACGGAACCAAAGTTGCAAATCACGCCAGCATCAAGATTATGTTTCTTCAACCGCTTCAAAAAACAGGAGTTGAGTTCTTGTGTCCTATTTCAAGTCTTAGGCAGGAGTCTTGATTCTGAAGGTCAGACAGTAATCATGTGGAAATCAAGTGATATTAAGCCAGTTAATTTAAAACAATCACAATTAATGCATAGTTTGAGTTGACATAGGACTTTGTTAGTTTAAATAGAAATTCCTTTAATAGAAAAAATCCTCAAGTGATTGATTTTCTACCACAGATCAAAAGCAGAAGGGATTCTCTTCCACAGGACTGTGCGCATTCACGCCTCCCCAAATAGGACTGTCCAAATAGGAACTGTGGAAAGGTGGTGCTCTTGTGGAAACCTAACTAAACATCTATTTGTTTGCTACTGTTGAGAAACCAGGTAAAAAACCCTGTGTTTGCTTAGTACCAGGAACTAACCCACTTAAACGGTTGTTCATGCTTCAGATGGTTCAGTACATGCGTATGTTAAGGCTCGCAGCAGCTGCTGTCGTTCGCCACAGCTGGACCTCTCTTCCCTGTCTTGCCTTTTCAGCATCCGTGTTGCTTACCGGCCACAGACGGTATGTCATTGCTGCGTTTGGTGAACACGATTAGGGAATAGATGTTGATAATCTGGACAGAACTAGCAGGGTTGGATTATGGTACAATTGGCAGCAAGTGACGCAGGAGCCAAAGCCTTTCCGCTCCCTCCTCTCCTTGTAATAATCACATAAGGGGCATTCAGATGACAGATGACATCCATCAGGCTGCCTTCAGACTTACATGGATGTTTTCCACACAGGGTAAACTCTCTGTACATGCTTGCAGACTCTCTGATCCCTTGTACATGTTCTCTGACAAATCACATGTAGAAAGGGCTTTAAAAGCATCAAGGCTTGGATCGCCTGCATCGCTAACTTTGGGAGACATCTTTGTACTTTTGGTTAAGATGTTTATCACCAGTACTGCAACCAATTCTAAATAAGAACAGTGTTTCTCCCAATATGCTCTCCAGTGCATGGGAACAATGTGTTATGCATGCGCAACCTTAAACGCCTGATGTCTGCTGATGCAAATGCAATAAAAACACGATAGTATCTTCCTGTGGTCTGGCAGCTGCTGTTTGCTGAGCTCACTTAAGTGGACCGGGTTAGCGTTCATCTGGCTCTGAAGTGCACTATGTGACATGTCCAGAGTAGTGGTCACATTAAGAATCAGGTCATTTTGCTGTTAGCCAGCATTCTGGACTGAAATGACCCCCTTTAAACTGCTCAAGCCACTAATGTCAGGATCAGAACAACTGTTGGACTCATGAAAGTCTGCAAGACATCTCAGACCATGAAACTTGAGCGTTTATTATTTATTAGGTTGAAAAACCCTGAATATATTACCAGAGATAAGTACTATACAGTTGCATAAGAAATCAGTGCCTTAAAGGCATCTATAGTCTTCTCTAACTCAAATATGTTTGATGGCGCTCCTGTTTCAGTACACATAATTTGTGTCAAATTCCAGTTTTAAAGCCTTGCAAAGCTCCGTTTTAAACATGTCTTAACTTTTACCACCTGATGTGATGATTGCAGCTGTGGTTTTGCACAACACAACCAGCATGAGATGGAAACATGTCTACAGTGGAGTACATACCTTTGGAATACAAGAAAAAAAATAATAATTTTGTTATGATCTACTAAATCAGTACAGTAGACCCGAAGTATTCAGTGGGGGTTATGGACCACAGCCATCCACGAATACTTGAGACACCCTCTTAAAACACTTATAACAGCCTATTTTAATAGTTCAAACACAAAATATATCTTAATATGCATTATTATGCACAGTGGAAACCACCTTAGCACTACTGCAGAAGCTGCTGTTGTCTTGAATAGTATATATTCAAGAATAATACAAATAAATCGTTTACATTTTCTAACAAATAAGAATCCAATAAATGGGAAATTTGCTTTAAGCAAATTGTTAGACATTTGATCATTACAAGCATTACATGTCAAGTCATAAGCAATAACTTATCAATGTACAGGAAAGCATTTCGTTTCAACGGCGTATTTAAATAACTCTCCAGCACCATCTTACTACACTGCAACATTCAAAATATGATCTCTAGCTAAGACAGGCTGCAGTAGAGTTTTGGAAACTTTTGCTCCACATGGAAAACCCCGCAACCAAATAATACAATGACCTAATCTCACATACACTATTGAGACGCTTAACTCACCTCAATATGTTGGATGCTTGAAACTTAAAGAAACTGACAACATACTTTCTAATTATGCTGAGCCTATGTTTACACAAGACCGCAGTCTGGAAACTGCTAGTATTTTCAAATGTTGATTGGGTAAACGTTACATGTTTGAATCAGTTGTAGTTGTCATTACAGGCCACCGTACAGCGCTGTAATTTTAGCATCTCTTCACTGCAAAAGCACAAAGTCTTACCAAGTAATTTTGGTCTAAAGGACCAGCATTGAAATGAGACTAAACTAACTTAGAAGTAACTTTTCAACAAGATATAAGAGCTTATTTTAAGTCAGTAATTCTTTAAACTTTATGAAAAGGTTCTAGTTCCTTTTGGACTATTTTTCTCAGTTATAACAAGACATTTTTCTGATGTCTTGAAATAAAAAAGTTTTTCTCTTAGACCAGGCCTCAAGAAGTATCACTCGGAAGACTGGAGATGTGTAAATGTAAATATTACAGTTTTATTGAAAACTGTAAAAAAAATTTACTTAATATGATCAAATACATAAGAAGAAGAAAATAAATGATTTTCCACACTTTTGATGCCAATACGCATATACTATTCGGAACATGAGTTCATCAAAGACCAGACCTTCATTTTGTCATGTTTTTCACTAAAATACAGTTTTAAATGCAGTTTTAAATGTAAAAGTCCCCCTTTTTCGTTCTGCACTATAGTCTGCAAACATCATATTAAAACTGCATAATATGCAGTTTTAATAATTACTAATTACTCATCCTAATTACTTCAGGATTTTTTACAACATCCTGAAGTAAAAAATCTTTAATATGTTGTTTTCAGCTGTTCTCATGTTCATAATCCTCCACAAAAGATGAAAAGATTTTCTAAGGGGTCAAAATCATAATTTACTTCATAACAAAAGCTCTCCTGTGTGAAAACAGTCCTATGTCACAATCTTGTTCGCTTATTCATAATCCTGTTAATGACTGAAGGACTCCCGATCCTCTTCTTGTATTTCAATAAAAGGATACTACTCAGAAACTGTGATTGTTTTCACATGAAAACACCGATAAGCAGCATGCCGTGTAGGGAAACTACGTTAAAAGACTATTCCCATTTCCCAAAAGCTCAAGAGACATGAAGGATTTGGAATTCATTGCCAGATCTTATGCATAATTAAGCTAATCGTAACCCTTCCACCCTCCCATTCAGCTACATCCCCCAGAAATGCCCATGGGATTTTCATGCTGCTGCTTTTTTACAGTAACTCAGTCCTGTGAGCTCAGAATTGACCTCTCATGATCATTAACTCTGCAGATAATAATACCTCTCTAGCTACGTTGGTCTATGACATGAACATAGACTGCTGATTTTTATGATTTTTTTTTTCTTATTCCCTCCCCACCGTCCAGACATATTTCCATGCAGCCAGCAAGCCACAGGCCCGTTTCTGTGCAGCCTGCTGAGAGCCAACAAAAGATGGCTTTGTTGGAAAAGGAGAGCGAAGAAAGACCAAAGACTCACTTAATGCTCTGTTCATGTTTTACTTGATCTGGTCCTTGCATGGAGTCTTGGCCTTTTGGGTAAAGCAAGTGATTCTTTTTTCTTTTTATTTCTTTTTTCACATCAGATTTGGTTTTGCTGTTTTAATCCCCAAGGTATATCCACCAGCACGTCTCCATTCGTCTTCACCTTCTAAGGCTCAGCCCGCATAATGTGACTTTAAGCACCATTTGAGGACTATTAAGGTGACAACCCCTCGAGTGAAAGCTGTGCCTGTGAGGAATGGTCGTGGCTTCCTAATAATTGACGGCTGCAGAGGAGAGAAGTGGTCCACCCACTCTGCTATGCATCAGACGGCTTATTAAGCATGCAACGATTCTGCTTGGGGAGAGCGCAAAAACACATAAAGAGTAGCTCTCTGAACCACCCGATATCCTTGTGTCTGCTCTCTTGATACTGTGTGTTAACCTGCTAATCCTCACCCCTCTTTTACACACTAACAGCATTCTGGTGGACAAAGTCGGAGAAGTTGGGATTTCAATATTGTCCCAGGTTGAAATGATAAGTTGGCCTTACAAGTTGTAACTAGGCGTAGTGTGAGTTTCTCCCAATTTATGAGTGGGAAATCTGAGGACTTCTGAGGGTGTTCCAGTTGATTTTTCCAATGAGGAAGCTGGAATTTCCCAGTTCTGCCTACAAATGAAATGCACCACAATGCTTGGCTAACATGGAGGGAAACCTTAGAAGTTGCAAAAGACTTGAAAGTGGAGCACAGGTTCGCCATCCGGCTATGCAATCGCCTTAAACATAGAGCCAAACTACAACTGAATCAAAGATCATTTTCTCATTTTTAAACTGAAGTTAAACGACAATCTCTATCTGTTCTAAGTAAGCCTGAGTTATCCTTCAAAGCTGGTAGAGACAAAGAGATAAGAGGTGGTTCTTCAAAGTGTTAACTCAGGGGGGTTGAAAACAAATGCACAACACACTACTTAGAACAAAAATGTTGAAAATCATGCATCTTTTTTCTTCCCACTTCCCAGTTATCCCCCACTTTGTTTTACACTCTATGCACTTACACATTGCATCACTTTACCTTATATTACCCATGCTGTCATTTCCTCAGCAGACCATTATAAAAAAGGAGTTGCAGTTATGAGTAACCATTTGCGACTGAAAAGAAGCAGTGACAGATTCATCTGTTTTGCTTTGCCTTTTATAGCCAGATGTTTTCCGCCATATGTCATAGGTCCGTTGCCCTGAGTGATTTAATCTCAGCCAGACAGAGTAACGTTGTTTCTCTCGTTTAGATACAGAACCTTTGCTTGTAAACTCATGAGTCCGAAGACACCATTGGTGTATCGGAAAGATGCATTTCTCCATAAGCAATAAGAGCTGTGCAGCAGATGTGAGCAGAAAGCTGGGCTGCTTGACATGACACACGTTAACCTTTATCTTCATCTGCTTATCAGGACTCTCCAACCCCCTCCACAGTCACAATACATTTATTTTTCTTTAAATTAGCACTAACAAGTAGAACCCCCAAGGCTATATCTATTTAAATAGAAGTTGATGCCTTCCCTAAATTAGCCTAGGCTTACTGCATTGTTTCATTGTAATGAGAAAAGCTTTTAAAATGGACAAAAAAAAGCAATACAGTGCAAATCTACTGAATCCAGAACAACTACAAACGCCATTAGTGATTCATCATACATTAGTAACTGAAGAACTGCTATTAAGAAAAAGGCATAAAGTTTCAAGTGTTTTTTTTTTTTTGTCTAATTGGTAATTCACTGTTAAGTTAAATACAGGCCATCTTACAATTAGGTCTCCTTCTTTTCTGAGCTTTAGGGAGCGTGTAGCTTGGTGAATTCTGGTCACAGTGAGAAAAAAAACAACACACATTAAAATCAGAATGAGTGTCTAAGATGAAAACAAAGAAGTGGATGCCACAGAACGCTTCAGAAGCTCAGAGGCATTGCTGAAAACCCAAGACATCCAGACCCCGATAAAAGGTTCTGCGCTAACATTTCTCTGATTTCGCTTCAAAACTCCTGTTGACAGAGCAAAATAAAATGGAAATACCTTTATTTTTATTTATTTAGTGTACATAGCTAAATTTGGTGAAAACTAATCTTACTATGTCAGTTTAGAAGCAAAAAGCAAACTTGCCATCTCTTGTATATGTTTAGCTTTCAAATATAATAGTAAAAATGTTGGAAATGTGACTTTTTTTAGCTCCCATCAAATCACATCTTGAACATATATTTTGAAACTGAGGCATAATTAGACAATTTGATGACAAAAAACGCCTTTCAACCATATTTAGACATGAATTGACATCATACAACCACCCACTGCTCCCAATTCAATCAGGAGTAACAAGTCCACTAATCCTGGGTAATCCCTAGGCATTTCCAGGCCAGGAGCAAAATATTGTTCATCCAGTACACTCTGCTGGATGATCTTTGCAATTTCCATCCAGGAGTTTTTAAGCATTTGACAATTTTTGTGGGTATTTTGCAAAACAAATCTTACAAATGTACAGAATTCCCCTCCATGTCAGATAAACGCTCCTCAAAAATATTTGTGTCGCCTGTGTGGATACAAAAACAGGACAGTGGAAGCGGACTAGTTGAAACAACATATAAATCATACAACACACCGCTTAGAGTTCTGTGGAAAATAGTTCAACAAGTTGAACAAGTGTTCAACAAGTGGGTGAGAAGGGGACACCATTTTGGCATATTGTTTGACGCATATCTTTGAACAGAACGGCACAATTTTTGTCACGCAACTTTGTGAATGAGGACCGATTTCAATGCTTCAGATCAAGGATAGGCAAGGCTTAAAGGCCGAGTCGCACCACTCTGCAGAGGAAACTAACTGTAGCTGCTTCTATCCAGAATCTTACTTTTTGGGGTCACAATCCTGGTCGAGGGTTGGAGCATAGAAGTACTGAGAAATCAAAAGCTTTACTTTTTGGATCTTCTTTCTCCTTATTATGGCACTCTTGAGAATTATCCATGTTACTGCAACCCTTATATCAACGCTTTATTCTTCTGTCATTCATAAACAAGACACCACGATCCTTGAAATTCTTCACTTAGGATCTCAGGACATAAGGTGCAGATTTCCCCTAATGCAGGATGTCTTTATGTGAACATCTTTTAACAATTTCACCTTTTTAGCCTTTTTGGGTATATATGTTGCTTTAGGGAATCTCTGAGTCAAGTAAGAAGAAAATGAACGTAGCAACAGTTCCTTTGACTGCACATCTACGTACATGCGGCTGTTCCAGAGATCTGCGCTTGCAGTTGTCTATGGCAAATATTGTCTGTGTGTTTGCTCTGCTGGTTAAAGTGGAATGAGGGGGATTTCGTATTTGTCTTGAAACCAAAGAGTGGCAGCTGCTCTTCAGTCTGTGGGGAAAGTTTTGTGATAGTGTTTTGTGTGTGTGTGTGTCTTTGTGGATAAAATGGGAGATTCCAGACCTTCTCTCAAGTCTGTGTCTGGCTTTGTGGTGGTCAGAAGACCCTAAATGGATTATATGAACAATCCAACAAGAAAGCTAGGCTGTTTGATGCCAAATTATGTGTAATTTTCACTTTGCAGTACATTTTATTGCTGTTTATTCTCTAACTGCCTTCTCACTGAGTCTTTCATGCTCTGCAGGTCTTGGCCATGGGGGGATCCAAGAGTAAGCCCAAAGACGTCGCCCAGCGAAACCGCAGCCTCGACAGTAACATCAGCTCAGGGGCAGGGGCTGGCAGTCTCCACCACAACTCGGCTCAACAGTCAGTGACACCCAACCGCAGCCCAATTGTGGACACGGATCCACAATTAGTGACCAATAATGCCGGACTTGTTCTGTTTGGAGGTGTGGACAATAACAGAATAACTCCAACAGGTGAGATGTCTTAGACTTTGGTATTTTACGCCATCATTTAGCACCTATTTAAAGCCCAATTATCTGTTTTTTGCATAAGCTGTGACGGCATTTGTGGCCTTGTACGACTACGAGTCTCGAACAGAGACAGATCTGTCTTTCAAGAAGGGGGAGCGTCTCCAGATACTCAATAACACGTAAGAAACACAAAGAAAACATTAACAATACATCATGACCTTACTGCATTCTTACTCTTTTTTCCCTTAGAAGTCCCTCCACAAAGCTTTCAATTATATTAGATTAAAATATTTCCCACGCCATTTTCATAAATTTTATGACACTAGACTATCTAGTCTAGTGCCTTGGCACACCTTTGCAATGACATAGTGATTGTGAAATAATATATGAAATATCGTTTATTATTCCTAAGAGCTGGGCATTCAGCAAGACCTACTTATTTACTGAGTGGAGTGCTAACCTGTGTAAAGGGGAGGGTCATGCTTGTTTTTTCACTTGTGGATTATCAATAGAGGTGCAGTGAACCATATACAGTGTACACAATCCTGTTCACCCATTAAATTGCTGACCTAGAAGGCAGAAGCTGAACAATAGTAGATTATAGCTGCGTCTGGCGCCTTGAACCAAAAACAGAACTGGATCATCGAGTTTGAGTTTACAGAATAACTCAAACAGAGTTATTCTGTAACTAATTAGAACTAATTAGATCAGTTAGCAAGTTTTTAAAGAAAAAAAATGATGCTCAACTATCTAGTTTTCTAGTTAGATTTGTTATTACTAAAGGATATCAAGCTCTTCCCTAGCTAGCTAACTTGTAAGCTAGCTAGTTGGCTAGGTAGCTTATAAGCCACGAACCATAGCTAACTTACAAGTCCTGAAATTTGAGTTTGCAAAAGTTTGTAATCTGTAAAAGTTTGGAAAGTATTCAGGAGGCATCCAGAAGCATTATTTTATTTTTTTAAATAATGCATTATTTTTAGAAAAAAAAAATGCTTTTGCATTTTCTCCTTCAGTCCTGATTATTCAGTAGGGAAAGTGTTTGATACTTCACACTGATCTGTGATGTTAGCCTTGCTACTCCTAACTTGCTCTAATTTTTTTCCCACTTTTTTCCCCCTTCATTTTTTTTCCCTCATTTTTGCATCATGAACCATTATTTGTTTATAGGAGGAAGATAAACTGCAGGTTTGTTAAGCTTTTTCTGGAATTTTGAATTTACACTGCACGCCTGACCTCGTTCGTTTGTCACATAGACCACATCCTGTATAATACCACTTCATCACATAACTCTGCCCTTGGCCCAGAAACCCTTGTTACAGTAATCCAGGGGAGCTGATGCAAAGCCTTGCAGCACTATCACCGCCATAGGTCAGCTAGAGGTAATGAGAGTGAACCTTGTTTTGCCCCAAATTCTCTAAGTAAAGATATTGCTGCAAAGCTGCAACAACCCAGTCTCTGACAAATCATACAGCAACTGCATTCTCCTCTATTTCATACCCACATGAATGCATGACTGTATGATTTTATGGCTTCAAACTGGTGTTTGTTTTTAATTTAACAGTAGAGCGACCACGGCTTATGTTTATCAAGCTTCTCTAGGGCCAAGAGCTCAAACCATGTCTAAATGTAGCTTCATTTGAGTTTACCAGTGTGACCAAAAATGACAGTGTCGCTTTGATTTATGCTTTTAGAGACTTGATAAACCTAAAATGGATCTTTGTGTTTCTGATGTGTGATGAGCCTTGGTTTAAAAGCTTAGTCTTATCATTTTTGTCTGTGCAGGGAAGGGGACTGGTGGCTAGCGAACTCCCTGACCACCGGAAAGAGCGGTTATATCCCCAGCAATTATGTGGCTCCAACTGACTCCATCCAGGCAGAAGAGTAAACCCCTTCATTTATTTTTTCTACATGTTCTGTTTTATCTGTCTTACCAAGAGCAATGATAATCCACTCCCTAATTCTAAAAGGCTTTCTCTCTTGAAGCTTTATGTAATTACTTTTTTGAAGAAAAGGTCTGAGATTTTGAGAAGTTAAAACATTGTTATTGGTTAGCTTAGCATAGCTTGGACTGCTGCATCAAATAGCTTGGTGCTCTTGAAAACCCATACCTCTTAAATCAACTATGAATATACAAACAACAACTGATTTTTAGGTGACTGTAAAACTGTAAAAAGTTCCCAGCACTTTATAAAAAACATTGTTTTCTTTATTATTATTTTTATTATTCATATAATAGATGTATTGTGGTAGAATTATTACACCTTTAACATGCTAGCTACCGTTAGCTCGATCTGCAGTTATAAGCTATTTTTCTCTGCTTTGATGCAAAGATGTTTTTGGATATTCCTGTGTTGACTCTTAAGCTTTATCTTGCTAAAAAAAATATTCCAAAATACCTTAATTTAAACTTTGTGTGGGTGCTTAGCATTTTCTGAATTTACATGCCTACCTGCTTGCTGCTACAGCATGATGCATGAGCTAACTTTCATCTGTAACTACCTCCTTTCTCACTTTTCCCTTCTGCTCCACCAGTGATCTCAAACTGACACTAGATTCCAGGTAAGCAGCTTTTACTGGAGAAAGAAATATCGAATGAATATCAGGGTTTCCGGTTCATAAGTGCAGTTTTCTTTATTTTCTCTGCTGCCTTTTGTCTCTTTACTCATACTCTCCACTCCGCTTCACTTTTTCCCCAAACTGATTGCTTTTTAACACTTTGAAATCAATCAAATGAGTAATCTCTTCAAAACAGACTTGTTGCTTTGTTACGTTGAAATGAAGTAAAGCATCAAACCTTAGAAAAAATCTAATAAATTACTAACTAATGAATTAAATATGTGAAAAAATAAGAAACTTGTCACTTTTACGATGCTTGTTGAAAGGCGACATGTTTGGCATCTACTTTCAAGCTTCATTTGAGAGAGAGAAAATAAACTTTTATAGTCTACTAGATGAATTCATAAATTGTCGCTCTAATTCCCACATATGTTCTGCTCCCTGATGTTTTGGATTTCTGTGTTTGTCTTTTTTATTTGTACTTTCTAGATGGTTCTTTGCCAAAATCACACGCCGCGATTCAGAAAGGATGCTGCTAGCTTTAGAAAACAGAAGAGGGACTTTCGTGGTGAGAGAGAGTGAGACCACCAAAGGTCAGTGCTTCACCTTTCCCATTCAGTCTGTTGAGTTACGACTGCAAAATTAAAACAGTGATTTAAATTCCCAGAGATTCCTTCTACCTAATTAAATTGTGTTTTGTGCTCTTAGATTGTAAATATATAATCTTTTCACAAAACTAAGTTAAATTTCAGTAAAAAAAAAAAAAAACTTAGGAAAAAGCACTAAAATAGGCTTCCACCAATTAAAATGAAATGTATGACGTAAAATATTTAAGGTTATGAAAACAACATTTTAAAATCAATCTGATTTTATATCAGAAGCACTAAATGAAAAACTGCATTATATTTGCTTTTACGTAGCAGATGTGTGCTAGTTAATTGAATTGGCTCGCTGGAAAACCAAACATTTAGCTGTTCTGGAATATTCAGGTATTGGTTAACACAATGCCAAGATGGAAAAACACCAGTGATCTTAAAAAAACATCTGTGAAGAGTTGTCAAGACAAATTATTCAAAAGGTTTAACAAATTTATTGACAATTGGAAAACTTTGAAGAGAGGCTCCAGTCTCAAAATGTCTTCTTTCTAAATATGATCTGTACAACAGTTTGGGATTGTAAAGTTTCATTTGAACAGCAAGTTATAACATTTAGTTTCCCTTTGGGATAAATATATTATATTTGACTTGAACTGAACTGAAAAAAAATACATATTAAGGATAATTATTTCTCTCGTTGTGTGTATTTTAGAAAGGTAAAAGTAGTTTGTCAGAGTCTTTTATTAGTGAGGCCTTTGTCTTATCAAATACCAGATATGGTGAGGACAATAAAGAACCAGTGGCCATGATAATCTCCCTTCCTACTAAATATTTGGACCTGGGAACCAGGGTTTGCTCTCAGATACTGATTAACAAAACCAGGTAGAAATTCCTTTAATGCAGAGTTTTAGTGGACATGTGCCCTCTTCCACATGTTTAGTCTGGTAAATTTTTTAAAAAAGTAGCAGAAAAAATATAGAAAAATTTAATTTAGTTAATTTATTAACACCAGTTCCTATATATTATCACCTTTATAAATATGTTGAGATTCAGAGGGACATTTATAGCAAACACTCACATTTGGAAAGACAAAAAGAACATACTTTGTCTTTATAACTCAGTATAACGCTTATACTGTCTTTATAACTCAGACAGTATAAGACCTACTGTCTTATACCTACAAGACAGTAGGTATTTCTCCAAACGTGTCCATGTCTGCAGTCAAAACAATAAATAAAAGTCTTAGACAAAGATGGCTGGATAGGAACTGACGTGTGTCTTGCCACCATTCAAAGTGAAGAGGAAGGAATAGGAGCAAAGACGCGTTTTTGTGACATCATATAAATAAACACTTCTCAGACTTTTAACTATAACTATGTGCTTTAATTAAATTACGCCTGTCTGTAGCAAACTCCCAACATTCTATATAAAAACAAAGATAAAAGATGTAGAGAAGCACCCCTTAAGAATGGTGGAGGATGTGTGATGCCGTGGGCTTGTCATCATTAATTTTTTAAATTTCAATAGATTTAAAATAAAATCTGGTTGCCTTTGCAAGAAATGTAAAAAATGGATCAAATATGACCAAATCAAGAGAAAAATAGTTCACAAGTCACAAACATCCTTCTTCCATCAACGTATCAACAGCATGACATACCCAAAGGTCTTGGAAAATAAATAATAATGCAATTTTCTTCTCTAAATAAAGGTTCTTATATTAGGGGTGGGAATTCTGTAGCTACAATAAAACATTAATGTCTTTTATAGCATTTTGTACATCAATACTGAAGTTGTCAATAAGTGTGGAGAACTGTGTACTTATAAAATGTTCACACTTCAACATGAATCTCAGTTTGAACTCTGTGCAGTTTGAACAAAGAGGAAATAAAGGAAACTTTAAGCAACGAGGCATGTTCCCCCGCTGTGCACTGCACTCCCTGCTGCGTTCTTGTAAAAGCGTTTGTACAGAAGAAAACCCATCAGGTGGCAGGGGAAAGGTTGGATGTGACGTTCCTGTAAGGTAACGCGGCTCCTGATAGGCAGCTGCTGCATCCATAGATACAGGCACTGAGATGAGATCAGGTTGAACGTAAATTATGTGGATGTAAAAAGGGATTCAAATGATCAACCTTCTTTTAACCTTCGTTATAATCAGCTGTTTCAGTCCTCAGCAGTCCATGGTTTGGGGAGAGAAAATGAGAAAAAAGGAAGGAGGTTGATTAGAATCAATAGGGAAGAACTGGTTGGATGAAGGAAAAACACAGAATTTAGGTCAGTGTGGAGCTGAAGCTAAGAATTGTACAACCACAAGCCACATCACCCAGTTCAAACAGAGGAAGTGGGGGAAGTGGCCTTGGGCTGCTCGCTGCTTCGCTTTTACCTGTGTGCGCTACAACTGCTCCCTCTGGTGGTGAAATCAAAACATTGCACGATGTGAAGTGTTGGGCATTTTTAGTGCTGTCAATCGATTAAAACAATTCAGATTAATCACACTCAAGTGCTGTGATTAATCACGAATAATCCTTATGCCTAACTTTGTGAGCAGCAAGTTTTGAAAAAAAAATTGCGAAAATGTTTTATTGTCTCAAACCGAATTGAAGATTCTCAGTTTTTCGGGTCTTTATATTCCAAATATTTCAGCTGCCTGAAACATTCAGTTCCTCCTCCAGAATATGGGTAATTATTATTATTTATTTATTTATTTATTTTAGAGTTTTGTTGTGGTTGTTAATTCAACAACAGCTGTCGATTTACACTGAAAGTTACAACCTTGACAGAATTATGTGAGTCGCTTTATAGAGAAATCCATCAGAAGCTCAGTGAAAATTGTGAGATTCACCTCTCTGACACGTTCTGGAGTGTCAGAAGACACTCCAGAACGTGTCAGGAGAACATTCTGGCTGCAGAACGTTCTCCTGACACAGGGGGAACACAATTTCATACAACACTGCGTAATTTGTTCATGTGAAATTTTGAGCTCATACATGTAGACGTGCGTCATTAAATTTTCATAGACATTTTTCACCTTTCGCTGTCTGTCTTGTGTGTCTAGCCCTAGATAACCCTCCGCGTTACAGTTGCTTTTAGGTAACGCATTAAATTTTCAGACAAATCTTACACGTTAACGTACCTATTTTTTTTTCCTTCCAGGTGCTTACTGTCTGTCAGTGTTGGACTGTGACAACACCAGAGGGCTCAACGTGAAACACTACAAGATTAGGAAGCTGGACAGCGGGGGCTTCTACATCACATCCCGCACACCATTCGCCACCCTGCAGCAGCTTGTCAATCATTACCGCAGTGAGTTCAGGGAGAAGGTTTCCCACTCTGTCTGTTATCAACTAAAACAGTTTATTATTTAACAAAAAAACGCTGTGTCCTCCTCAGAGCACGCCGACGGGCTGTGTTACACTCTGACGGACGTTTGTCCCGTACTGAAGCCTCAGACTCAGGGCTTATCCAAGGATGCCTGGGAGATCCCGAGAGAGTCGCTTCGCCTGGAGGTCAAGATGGGACAGGGCTGCTTCGGAGAGGTCTGGAGAGGTAGGTCGTACAACATATTTCCTGCTTTTCTATAATAAAAATAGCTGCTTCTCTTTATTCCACTGGTACATTTTTAAAAAGATTTAGCAACCTGACATCTGCTGTAAACATAAATTAATCTTTCTTTCATTATTACTGCATAAGCACAATCTGACACTGGAAATTATAAAATATTCTCTTATTATGTATTGTTATTACTACCATTATTAGTGCAATAGAATAGGAACAGCCTTTATTGTCTCGCAAAGGGGAAATTCAAGTGTAACAGCATCAACAAATACAAACATTCACACAAAAAGTTCTTGAAGTGTTAAAAACAACATATAAAAAAATAAGATTGTAAGGAGAGAAGAGGAGTGGGGAGAGAATACACCCCTGAGGAGCACCAGTCCTGATTGTTCTTGTGCTTGTTGCTAAATGCTACTGAAATTTAAGTGAAAGTGAAACTTTATTATAGGCGCAAAGCATTTTTAAAAAGTAAAAAATAAAACCCACAGCATCACAAATTTACATCATGGCTAAAATACCAATGATTCAACATGTTTGAATAAAACCAAACTGAGCTTTGATCAGATTAAACTTATTAAATATAAAGGTTGCACAGTAATTTATTTCCTTAAATATTGAATAATTTAATAAAATTTTAACAATAAATATGGAAACCTTAGAGAAGGATGGAAATTTTGCGCAAAAACATTTTCAGCCTCTATGAAGGTAATTTTTATTAAAGTCTGCTCTTGACAATAAGGGCATTTTTGCCCTCCTGTTATCTTTCTAACACCTTGATAGGACACTTTGCAACTCGTGGCTGAAAGTATGAAGAAAGTCCTGAGTTGTTACAGATGAGTCACTGATAGTGGATCTGCTTTTCATCAGGAACGTGGAACGGCACCACACAGGTGGCGATCAAGACGCTGAAGCCCGGCACCATGTCCCCCGAGGCGTTCCTGCAGGAAGCTCAGGTCATGAAGAAACTGAGACACGAGAAGCTGGTTCAGCTGTACGCCGTGGTGTCTGAGGAGCCCATCTACATCGTGACAGAGTTCATGGACCAAGGTCAGCATGCTAACATTTTAGACCCTATAACTGAATTTCTCCCTGAAATTTCCTTAGTTGTTTAAAGATTTGCAGCGTTTAACAAACTCCTCTACAAACAGGCAGCTTATTGGAGTTTCTGAAGGGACAGTATAGTGCAATGCTCCGCCTCCCTCAGCTGGTGGACTTTGCCTCTCAGGTCAGAATATTTTCTTACCATTAGCTTGAGATGCTATACCATTTTGTTTTTTTTGTTGTTGTTGTTTTTTTGTAATTAACCCTAAATGTTGCCACCTTTCATCAGATTGCTTCAGGGATGGCCTACGTAGAGAGAATGAACTATGTTCATAGAGATCTCCGAGCCGCTAACATCCTGGTTGGAGATAATCTGGTTTGCAAAGTGGCTGATTTTGGTTTGGCTCGTCTGATTGAGGATAACGAGTATACAGCCAGGCAAGGTGAGTAGTAAAAGTCCTAAGCCTCATAACTGGTGGTGCCACCTTTAGAAGCAACTGCCATCTAAATAACTACCAGTGAGTCTTTCACATTGCTGTGGAGAAATTTTGACCCACTTTTCTCTAGAGAATTACAGGGTTTTCAAGCGTGAACATCCTGTTTAATGTCACACTACAACATCTCAATCAGATTTAGAGGGAACCTATCATGCAAATTTTATAATTTCCATGTTTTTGTTCTTCAATTTGAGTTGCTACTGCTTCTAAAAACAGCCTAAGCGCTTAAAAAAAACCATCCAGCAGTTTTTCGGGAATAAATCGATGCATTTTGATGTCTTAAAAATGAGCTGTTTCAAAAACCTTATGAACATAACTTCACAAATAGAAGCCACTTGCTGCATTCTTGTTGGTTGTGCAGAAGGCACCACTTTTGCTTTTCAAAGATGTAAGTTTGCATAATTACGCGTCTGTTTGCAGCCATTTTCACATGTCAAAATGTATTCTTACACATTTTCACATACGCTTACACATTGGCCAACAGCAAGTTACCTGGAGTTTGAAGTGAGAAGAGGCCCTTAAACAACCTCTTGTTAGCGATGATCACAATGTTTGTTGGCAAACATGAGACAGGCCTTTGTTTTCATTTTGTTTTGGGGGGTTTTTGGTCATTAACAGTTTATGCCATGGAGGCCTTTTTGCCCAGTTTCATTCTTATTGTTAAATCTTAAATACTGACCTGAATTGAGGGAAGTGAAACTTGCAGAACTTTAGATGTTGATCTTTGTTCTTTCATTACTTCTTTTAAAATATGAATCCATCCACATTTTCTCTATATGTGGATATCTATTTACAGACTGATAGATGTCAATAACTTTGTTTCCCATTTGTATGCATATTTCTTCCATGGTGTGAGGCCTTCTGGCATCTTTTAGCCAAGTTGATTTTGTTATACAGGTTCTGTTTGAGTGATGTCTTCATTCTACAGGTTCATGCTGGTGTGTAGCTGATAAAATTTAAATTAGCTTTCCAAAAAAATGTGGTTGATCATGACGAAAGCATGCTTTAACAGAGGGGGTGATTATTTTTCCACTTAGCGCTGACGTGGATAGCACTAACATTTGTAAACTGTTTTATATTTACTCTAAAATTAAGTTTTTTGATGTTCCAAAATCTTTAACACTATAAATATTTCCACTGCTCTGTAGCTTTGAATTGCTTTTAGACACTTAAAATCAAGCTGCAAACTGAATATCGTATAAACAGTGTATGCAGTGATTCATGCACTATGAAGTGAAACTGATTATTAGTCAGGTTCATCTAGATTCCAACGCTCACTTACGGGCAGAACCTGCAGGAGGAGATAACTGGAGCCAAATGTCTGGCAGAAACTTACTGTAAATAATGGCTTGACTCACCCAGAATGATGGGCTGAGGAACTTATTTTGTGTTAAACTCAATCATTTATTTCTTCAACCCGTAAATGCAGCCTAAAACTATAACATAAAAAATCTTTTAGTAATGACAACAGTGATTGCTTTAAAATGTTAGTAAAATGTCCAATTGTTCGGTTTTCTACTAGAAGCTCCATATAAAAACGACTTATTTCAGAAAAGTTTAAAAATATGTATTTTCCATGCTATTTTTATGCTTTCTTTACAAAAATAAAATAAAAATTAATCACAAAATTTCTTTTGATGCGTCTCTAGACAGTTAAAGTGAATTGATGACATGACGAGGGTGCTATCCAGACAACTTTGAATAGAACATATTAGACATTTTTAAATTCAGCAGCACTGGTGTACATAGGTTCACACAAGAAACATATAAAGTATACATAAAAAAACAAGAGAAAAGATTTGCGTTTGGACTCTGAACTTCCTGTAGAAGAGTCTATTGGTTCTTAATTTTCTGTCTCTGTGTCCCAATCTTGAGATAAGCATTAGAAAGTAGAAAGAAATATATTTTCTTTAATATATCACACAATCCTTACTAGGTTTAGCTGTTTAATCCAATTTCAGATACCAAAATTCCCTCAATTTCAAGTTTCTGTGAAAATACGTTAGCAGTGCACCTGCTGCATGTCCTCACTCGGTTTGAATTAGTCATAGTCTGTTTCTAGATTCGTTTAACTGGAACGGTGACTGGTGAAGATGGAGCGGTAGATATATGCTCAGCCAGAGTGAAATGGCAGTTATTCTGATGTAAACTTCTGATTGCTGCCTGCAGCTACGCTGAAAGCTGTGGGTGGTGATACAACTGGTTTCTCTTTAAAACAAGCAGCTGGGTCACATGTAAAAATCCCGAGGCTAAAAAGTTACAGAAATTAGCAAAGAAGAACAAGGAAACTAATTCATATTGTTGCTTCCCAGTGTTTTTACTCTCCCAATAATTTCCTGGAACAGCATTCCTTAAAAATCATGAACAGCTTATCACAAATCATCTGTAGCTGACATTTGATGTTTTTAAAACTTAGTTATATGCATCGCTAACTGCTACGGCAAGTCAGAATCTTCAACTCTTGTTGACCTCATTTATTGTCCATCTCTAATTCCATATAGTTGTAGATCAGATTTTGTAAGGCAGCTTTGCACGAGTCATTGATTTCCTGACATGCTAATCAACCTGTTTTTCTGTAGGCGCCAAGTTTCCCATCAAGTGGACGGCTCCTGAGGCGGCGCTCTACGGACGATTCACCATTAAATCTGACGTCTGGTCATTTGGGATTCTGCTGGTTGAACTGGCCACCAAAGGGCGCGTGCCCTACCCAGGCAAGGCTCCTTTTCTCAGACCTCGTTTCATGACATTAATACTTTAGACATGTTCTCATCAAGTATGAAAAACAGTCAAGTTTCAACTATAAGTAGAAATGCTCTGTTCTTTACCAAGTTCCAATAAATTTACAACACAACAGATTTTAGCAGATACTAATGAGAATTTTTTTAAATTGTTGTGTTTCTAATTTTCAAATGTGTATGTGTAGGGGAGAGGGGAATTGTTAATAATTTCAGATCCAAAACTTAAAAGGTTTCACATGTTTGCCTTATTAAATAAAAGACTTCCCATTTGCTCATTTGAAAAGAATTTGCTAAAAGGAAAAAGATTTAGCTCACTACTTCTTTGAAATTGCTTATTTATTTTTGCCAAGTTTGAAAAATGTAATAAAAGCAGATCTAGCTGCAGTAAAAGTCACTGGACAGATGTGTCCCAGATATGTTATTGTTAAAATGGAATACACTTTATTGATCCATAAGGGAAACTTGCTTATTTGTTGACAAGTTCATTCTTCCAAAGTATAAATTATGTAAAACTTATAAAAGAAAACAAAAGAAAGAAACTAAAATACTTGTGCGTTACCTAACTTTGTCCCTAGTAAGATTTGATTTTATCCTGTTCACTTTATTGAAAAGGTTCAAATCATTCCTAAATTCCAGTCTAGGACCGGACAAAATCAATCAAGGGTCCTCAAGTGGCCCTTGAGTCGCAATTTGGGCACCACTTTTATACTTAAAAGTGTAGTAGAGAAAGTGGGTGTACTTTCTTTTTTTTCCACTGTGCAGAATGATGAACTCTTAAGGTGTGGTTTGTCGTCCCAGGTATGGTGAACAGAGAGGTTCTGGATCAGGTGGAGCGCGGCTACAGGATGCCATGTCCGTCTGAATGTCCTGCTTCTCTCCATGAACTGATGCTGAACTGCTGGAGGAAGGAGCCCGAGGAGAGGCCCACCTTCGAGTACCTGCAGGGCTTCCTGGAGGATTACTTCACCTCAACTGAGCCTCAGTACCAGCCTGGGGATAACCTGTAACCAGGCTGTTTGGATATGCAAAAATGGACCGGCGCATGTACATGCATGTGTGGGAATAAAGGGGCAGAGATCAGGATAAATCTGGGTACAATCACTGACTGATTTTGTTTTTATCTCAAAGTTATTAACTTTTTTTCATACATTTTTATCCAGAGAATCTAAAAAAAAAAGTGCAAAATAATTGTTTAATTGCTTTTTCTGATTTTTATGGAACATGATCAGTGAGTCAAACTTGGGAAATATTATTCTACTGATACGTTTTTCAGTCAGACGTACATTTTTATCACATTTTCTTTCAGATCCAATTTGAAACAAGCTCGGACTGTCTTCCTTTGAGCCTATAATAATTTCTTCTGATGTTGTGAATCTGGTTTATTTTGAACTTGTTTCACCCTGATCAACTGGAAATGTGTCATGGCTGCCATGGGGTTCATACAGCTGTTTCTGGTCAGAAAAGGTCAACTCAGGATGGGGGAAAACAAAACCAATCTGCTGCAAAGATTTTTGTGCCAATGAAAATCTATTTTGTACTCTATTTTTGTTCTATTTTTGGTACTTTTCTTATAACAAAAAAAATTACATTGTTGCTCTGAAAGGATGATCCACTGCTCCCTCTGTACAGATTTTAAGTTTTCACATTTATTTTAAGTCTCTTTCATTTTAAGATTTGTTCTTTATTCAGCACTGCTATGTTTTTTTTCTTCTTAGTGCCATCTTGAGCACAATTTTACACTGGAGATTATTTTTTTGGTTTCTTTGTTTTTGTTTTATTTTATTATTTTATAGGGGGGACAAATGAGCAACAGGAGTGTGTTCACTGTGGTAATGCCTCTCTATCACCTGCAGGGGGCAGACCATAATGGATTCCTGTTCACTCACACTGTAAGCATGTACAGAAAAAAAAATTGGCATTTTAAAACTTAATTGTAAATATCTTTGATGCTAATAATTTGTATATATCAACTTTTCTTATTTATTCATTTTAAATTAACCCAATTTAAAAAATGTTCTTTCAGCACATGTGCAGACTTCTTCTTGCTTATGGTATTTTTATGGGATAAATAACATGAAACGCACATAAAAATTTCATTACAAGTATTTTGGAGCATATTTCAGTGAAACTGACATGAATATTTTCTCAATGACTGATTGAAGAGGTGAGTTTGTGACTCATTTAAACATCAGTACTACAGATTTTTGAAGAAACTGAGCATTGCTGACCTTCCACTCCATCTTGTCGCCTGTTCAGCATGCTGACTAACAATAAACTGTTTGAAATCGCTTCCAATTTGTGCTCCCACTTAATGTTTATTTGCAAAGCAAAAAATGCACGTTTGTATGCACTGTTTGCGTCTTCTCTGGGGTTTTTAGGTCTCCTTCCTGCCTGTGCAGAATTTTTTTTTAAATCTGCAGGTTTCCTACATATACTGTACTCTTTTTCTACCATATTCTGCTAGTATTTTCACATAAATAACTTTGTGAAATTCTACCCTATACTGTTCAAAACTGAAAAGTAAATTTGAATAAAATTTGTACATTGGCAGAACTGTTGTTCTTTTCTCTTATTTATTTTAGCGCTAAAACTTATGTTAACTGAGGTTAGGCATGATTACAAAGATCACGGCTGGGAAACCACTATAAACAAACTTTTTTATTTTGATTTGTTTTTAGCTTTTAAAATAAAAAGGAGAAAGATTAAGCAATTTGCTGCAGCTTCAAAAAACAAGCCACAACCTGAGAACAAGGGAAGGGAGATCTTTTTTAAGAATGTTATCAACAAATTTCAAAAGCAGAATAGATATTTCCTAATCACTATACTTCTGCTTCTCTCACAGGCAACCAGAACAGGAATCGGCATGTTGCATACCTCGATTTTAATTTGTTTTATCTTCTATAACTATCAGAGAAGAGGCGTTTTCTCCATTTCCAAATGAAATCTTTACATTGTCTCTTTTATTCTTGTAGTTTGGTTCATCAAGTGTGCAAAAAGTATTACGAATAAACTACAATACCTAGCTTGAGCTTAGTACAAATACAAACATTTATAGGCCAATGTTGTGTCAAAATCTGTAAAATTAATGCATCTATTATTGCAGTACCATCACTGAAAAAATTTAGAAATGGCTAGTCTTCAATTTTAAATTAATAAGTGCAAAATAAAAATGATAGAAAAAAAATCAAAAAAATGTTTTTTTATATATATATTATGGGTTATTTTAGTCTTGGTACTGAGATGGCCATGGAGATGGACTGTTTCTCTTCATTGAACTATTTCTTTATTGCTTTGCTGGTTATTTGTTTTAGATCGTTATGCCACTGAACGATGCAGTGACAGCTCATTTTTTGTTTTTTTAATGGAGGTCACCACATGCCTATTTAAAGTTTATGATGAAATTTAAAAAATGGCATCACACATCCTCCACCATACCTATCTGGAGACATGGCCGCAAGCTGGGCACTTATTTTAACTTTGTTTTGGGTGGGAGTTTTAGTCGCAGTTTTTTTTTTGGTCTTTAACTAAACAAATCCTTGAAAAGTAAATATTTGTCTTCTACATGGTGCAGTTCTTATTTTATAATACCCTTGAATGCACACGTCAGCTTTAGCCTGAACCAGAACAGGTTGAACTGAGCAGCATAGAATAAACAAGTGGGGGGAAAATTCTCAGTATAACTTACAACCTCATCCATGCATGACGTGAAAACAGACAATAAGCCAGGAAGTGCAGCATCAACCCCACCCAAACACCAGTCCTGCATGTTTGGTCTGAACAAAGAAGTTAACAATGGTGAGCATGAACACAGAAACTGACATTCATCAACATCCAAACCGTAATAAATGAAACTAAAACAAACTTCTGACTCACCGTTTGCTTTAAACTCAAAGTAAGTTGACAGTAAGTCAACGTCAACTTACTGTTGGCTTACTGTCAACAGTAAGTCAAACCAATGAGAGATGAGGGCTGTTTCAGAAATCCTGCTTTTGTGAGCCTATACATAGCCCAAAATATAACAAAAACACATAATAATCATACCATACATACCTGCTAGCTGCTTAAATGAACAACTTTAAGTTTATAAATGTAAGCTTATAAAGTAAATATTATCACTTGAGAATCTGACAACAGCTTCATTTTTTAAAAATTATTATTACACATCATATCAATAGTTATGCAGAAGAAGCATGACAAGAGGTCAGTTTTTAAAGGAACATTTTTGCAGCTGGTAAAGGTAAACCACAATGTACAATTAGCTTTAACTTCCTGTTTGAGTTGGCATGCTTTTATCTTGAAGGGACAACTTCCTGTTTAATTGTTAGCACTAAGATAGCTTAATTGCCAATCAATTGGCAATTAATCAATTGATCGGAGTTTATAAAATGCATCTTGTCATTAGTACCCCCTTCGATAGAGGGACAAGGTATGTTTATCATATAAATAAGTACATGTCTTAAATATTGTGTGTTTTAAACTGTGCATTTGTTTAATTATATGCCCAAACTAAAGTTAATTTACGATGTAAATGTTATTTTAAGTTAAGTTAACATTCTTCATCCTTCATTTCTACAATTTAAATGGTTTCTGATCGACGTAAGCGCTTACTGAACAAATAAGGCACGAGGATAACTAAAAAGTTAGACTGTTAGCCTGATGTGTAGCATGCTAGCTACGCAAGATAAATCACTATGGCAACGGATGTGCTCCTTCTTTGATTTCCGGAAAATCCCAGTTTAATCCTCTATCTTGGTTTTGTGAAACAGCCCTGTGGTGTTTTGTGGTTATTAAATAAAGACATCAAAAACAAATGAAGAATCTTAAACTAATTCAGCAGTATGTCCAAAGAATCTATAAGAAATATAAATAAATATTTGAGAATAAGAGTTTTGTTATGTTTGGATGCCAGCAGAATGAGAGGTGAAGTATAAATGATCAAATGTTTTTACTGTGAACAGAATTTTCCCATTTTGTTACCCATTTTGTTAGGATTTTGATTCAATTGGGATGTATAGAGATAAATTTGAATATGTGAAAACACCCAAAATCATTCAGATATCTGGCAGATTTAAATAAAATATTATCAATCAACCATGAAGTTTGCTTCTAAAAGGAAATGAGACAAATGATGATGAGCTGTGTAAAAGGACTATCAATTTTTAAATGAATATCTGATTTATTTTGTAATTGTTTTTACACTGTATTTCTTTTTCTCTTATACTAAAATGTCCCATTGATAACTTCCATTAGTAGTTCATATTTGTCTCATCTGGCTGAAGATTATAATTTGCATTTTATTCATATAAAGAAAAACTTTAATCCTCTTTCAATTCTGATGTTTCTATTTATTAAAATTATGCAAACAAATATAAATGTATAGATATTAAATTCTTATTAAATTATGCTATTTTATCGAGTCAACAACTTGATTCATAATATGTGTGCAATAAATAATATAAATTCAAAGACAATAATATAGAAAGGGTTGTTTTAATCCATTTCTGTATCTCAGTTGCACTAGAGAAAATGTCAAAAATACTTTTTTGTGTGTTTTCACAAACAGACTAAAGGTTTTGTGAATGTTTATTTTGAGTAGAAGAATCCAGTTCAGGTTGAGCTGTCAATTCAATTTCAAATTTTAAATGATCAAATAGACTTCAGAGTCCTTAAAAACAGTGATATGACCCTTTAATTTAATCCAGGGTTGGAAGTTATGAATTGGGCTTCTTAATCAACAGTACATTGTTTATTTTTGTTTTGATTTTTTTTAAATTACTGCTTTCCCATAAGCAAAAGACGCTCTGAGGAGCCAGATCACTCATATGTTTGAATGTAGTCATGTTATTTTAAAATGCTGAAGGATAAGACATTATTTGGATGTAAAGAAAGAAAGGCTTGAAATACAGTTGGTTTCATAATCTTTAAAAAGTATGTTTTCAGTTTTCTTTCTTTCTTGTTAGAAGCCATTCATGGAAGATTTCTTACATTTACACGTTTTCTTAAATAGAAGACTTTTCAAGTTAATTTGAAAAATGAACCGAGTTCAATTCACTGTTTCAGAATTAGGATTAATTAAAATGTATAGCTTGAATTTAAATGACTTTTTTTGTAAAGTGCCTGGAGATATTTGTGAATTTTCCCCCATTTAAATAAACATCGTTTTATCTGTGACATTTCACTTAGGACGAGTTTTAAACTATAAAGAACATAGAAATTAATGCGGTAGCGGAAAAATATTTATTATTACTTATTTTTACCTCCTATCCAATCCCTTTCAACAACTCCCTGCCGCTCGCTCGTGACGTGTGCTCGCGTGCTGTGCCAGAAAGCCCCGGAAGTTAGTGCTTTTCATTTGCAGCGAGGGGCGCGAGGTGAGGTGCGCTCTGTTCTGTTTACCTGTGCGTATCACGGGAGGTCGCAGCGAGAGAAAAACAAACACACATGGGAACCGGGATATAGCTTCACAAAAGCTCGCTTCAGACCAGGTAATTAAATTAAAGTGTGCCAATCGCATTTTAAATGTTGTGTGTCGGTTTCTTTTGGTTACTTTATTTAACTATGGTGTTCATTGCTACTTAACTAAATATTTCTTGAGTCGTTTTACTGAGCCACCACGGTCACATAGCGTTTGTGTCCATTTCGTAATTTGTGAATTTATTAACTTGTTATATTAATTAACACGAAAGTGTTTGAATGTTCTTTCAAAATCTGGCTGCTCTTACTGGGTAACATGCTGAGACTGCAGCCTGCTTTGCTACTACTGACACCTTTTACTCATCAGCTTCATATCGTTGTGAGCCCAAACATTTCAAAGCTTGAATTTAAAATATCTCAGAGGAAACACAGCTTGATGACTTCAGAAACTGACAACCCTTTGTTCTTTTTCTTCATCTCTCTCGCATCTTTCCTGTTAAAATCTCTTCCTCTTTGTGTTTTCCCTGAGGAGGGGGGGTTGATTGTTTGAGCAACACTCATGCAATAAGGTGGGCCAAGCCCCCTGCAGCTCAACCCACTTGTTGTGGGGGAAATTATGTCAGTTCACATTGAATTTCTTGTAGTTTCTGTCTCATCTTGTTTATTTCTGCCTTAACAAACGTATTCCTTTAACCCAAGTAAAGTGATAGTTGCATGAGTATGTGTCAAACAGTCAACACAGTCATCCACAGCTCTATGTTTAATGCAGCAGTGTTTCAACATGCAAAGTGTTTGTGGTTTTCTGCAATTGCATGACTCAAGCCTTGTTCAAACAACAAAAGGCAGGTCGAGTATAAATACACCACTCTTCTTGGGAATATTGTGTTATTTTTAGGCTTTTACGGCCTGTCTTGACTTCACAGAGCACTTCATGCTTAATTAAGGAAGCTGTCTCCCTTTGTAGCTTGTTGCGAGACTGATGTAAAAGAGAAATGTTTTCTGGTCAAAGACGGCTCATTTGGTTGCTGTTCTCGGTACTGTCCACATAGTAGCTGTTCAAGTTTTGTGCTTTATTGTCTATTGTTTGTACAGCCACCCTGGCATGTTTGAAATGCTTTAAAGCTGTTTCATTTTCTCTTTTTAATGTGCAGTCTCTTTTGATTGTTAAGAAGGCATCCAGGGAGGCTTACAAAAAAAACATACCGACAGTCTATTTTTATTCCAGATTAATCACTTTTAATTCTGATAAATAGGAAGGAAGCGCCTTTTTTAACCTATGACATAAGTGAAACATGCTTTGTCATAATCTTCACTTCAAGGAAATGTCTCCAGATAATAATTAATAAGAATGCAGTGAATAATTTGGCATTCAGTTGTGTTATTGTAACGGACTGTGTCCCGTCTGCAGGGTTGCGGCAGAAATGTGACTGTCAGTTTAATATATTGTAATGAGGAAGTGGTTATTTTGCGTTTGTTACAGGAAATGTCAACTAACTGAATTTTACATTCTACGTGTTCATGTGCTGTGTTTTGTGCTACCATATGGAAAATGCAAAGCATTGCAAATGTGGGCAAGACGGTCTTAAACGATTCTTTTCTTGCTATGAATGTTGCTGCTAAGTTTTACGAATAGCATACCGCAGGTGCTTGCTCTAGTTCCTTAAGCAGCCCACCTTTAGCTTTGACCCTCTGCGATCTCTCTAATTCTTATCTTTGCCAAGTTCTGTCAGGGTTCACTAAAGTGAAGTAAAATTCTCTTGAGAGCGTTATATCAGCTGTTTTAATCTACAAGGTGGTGAGAAAAGCGACACAGGAACTTTGTGGTTAGCAGTGTTGCCCTACTTCAGGGATCTCGGTTCAAAACTCTGCTGTGGCGTTTCTGTTTGCGTTTTCTCTGGGCACTCTGACTTCCTCCCACAACCCACAGACTGGTATTTTTGGTTAACTGGTAAATTTAAACTTGTTTTGCATGGAAAGACAATTTTAACAATCTAAAAATTCTGGATGCACCGATTGGAGATTTCTGGCCAATCACAGATGGCCAAATCCAGATCTGCCCATTCCAATTTCAGCCGATAATGATTTTTTATTTTATTTTATTTTTTTTTTTCAGTCTGGGAAAAAAAGTCCCCTTTAACAGTCCACAGTGAAATGGGCCTGTGGCACTTTTTTTTTTTTTTTAGATAAGATCAGCTTCTTATGTAAATATTGCCAATCTCCCAAAATGAAGGAAATCAGTGCCGATTTATTGGTCTGCCCCTAAAAAAATTTTATAAGACAAAAATGGGGGAAAGTCACATTAAACAGCTCTGGTTTTAATCAATGTACCTGCATTATAATTATTGATGCTCCTTATTATCTATTTAAAGTTTATCGTTATGAACAATTGATCATTTGAAAGTTGCTCGGTGTTTTTAGAGACATCTAATCGCTAATCTCTGACTTCCTGTTTCCTCAGGACAATAGAGAAAGACTGACGTGTCCAATTAGACCCCCTCATTCTACTGGACAGGTATGTGGGGTACACCAAAGCTCTCTTTTGGGTCCTTTTTTTTTACTATACCCTCATAGTTTAATAAAATCTTCATCACCTTTTATGCAGTTAATTGTCATCTGCACTGCTGTGTTTTTTCCTTAAAAATTTTTATCGGTTGAGAAATATTTCAAAATTGACAAGGTTGGTGTAAAAAAATGCACTTAAGATTGTTTCTCATGTGATTATAGTAATGCACTTATCAGACATGTAAACAACAACAAAACAAATCCATAATCTGCAAGATTCTCAGCTTTAACAGCTCTCCCATATTTATATCTTTGCACTACCTCTTCATTTTAGAATTAATTTTAAAACTCTTTACTTTAATTTTCAGGACCATGAATAGTTATGCTCTTCCAACTAAAGCCTTCATATACCAGTATCTGATATTAAAATTGACGTTATCGCCGATAACCAATATTTAACAATAATCTTCCTATTTTATTTCTTTCCCTACCCTTTCGTGAAAAAATGAATACACCACTGATTCTCTGGTTCAGTTAAACACAGCTCATGTCATGACCAACCGTTCCCCTCTTTAACACTGATTATTCACATCATCCCAGTTTCACTTACAGGACGAATATCGATAATGTTTAGCTAACTCTAAGATCGACTGATACTGATGTTTATGCTGGTAAATCCCGCATTCATAGTTCCTTTTTTTGTCTTCTTAATATTTCTATTTTTCTGCTCTCTTTGTGAACTTCTTTGTGGTTTCTATCTGTGCTAGAAATATAAATAAACTTACTAAATGTGATGTGACATAGAGGCCCACTTCTTTTAGCCACTGGCCAATCTGTTGGACTGTGACCCATATTTATCTTGCCACCATCCACTGGAGGGAAGAGAAGGGAGGCAAAAAAAATGTGCAAAGCCTGCTGTTACAAAAATGCGATAGAGTGACATCTTGCAGTTGCCAAGTCTCCATGATAACTTTTAGGATGCTGCCTTCATGCCAACCAGTTTTTGGGAGCCACACCCAAAAACAAACTTTTGTCCTAAGTTCATGAGTTGCTACATATTGCTACGCCTTTAAGATGAGACTGACGTTGACTTTTTCAACAAAAGACACTGTAGCTGGTTTTAGACTTCAAAAAGGAATGTAATTTTGGAAAAGCTCCTTATTTCCATTGTTTAAGTATGTCATGTTAAAAAGTCGGACAACGTCTTTTTCACTATTTATAAAATTTATATCCATATTATTCCTTGTGATGGCCTGATGAACGTTGAAGCAGATATAAATAATAGATTTTACTGCAGAATCTGGTCTTGTATTGACATCAGAGTGTGTATCTCTTCACAGTTGGCAGTTAAAATGCTCCCCCACGTTTCTCCTGAGTGAAAACTTGTGACTTGATTTACTTCACTTTAAAAAATGTCACATGGTCAAACTTTCAGCTGACCACTCTGAGTCTTGTTCACATCTTTTCCCTGATCACTAATAGATCTGGGAGAGATCTGATTGTAACGTTTTGAACTGACCAGATACTGATCAGTGCCATGCAGGCTAAAAATTGTCTGATTCTAGTCACTGCGTAAGTTACTGGTTCGCCTATAATTGGTGAGATTCTTAAAAGATTCATAAAATAACTGATTTGTTTTGCAGAGATACAGGAATCAGTTGTATTCAGCTACTTCTTTTCTGGGAAAACAGCACAGATTGGGAAGAGAAAGCAATGTTGCAGCTGTTTATGGAAGTTTATCTCAACTGAAAGCTTTTAACTTAATGCAGAAGAAAAGCCTGTATCATTTTGCTGTCCCGTAACTCAGACTACATCTTTAGGGGGATTAAAATTGTATTAATTTTATCAATGCTGCTTATTCATAGTGCCTACAGTGTTCTGGAACTGTGAATCTTATCGGGTGACCTCTGCAGGAAATGATCTTTAGTCTGTTTTATTAACTGTCTACATCATCAGTTGTTCATCTGGCTCTGATCAAGTGGGTTGATTTTTGCCCTGGATAATGTTCCACTGTGATTAAATCAGCTGAGTAGATCCAACTACATCTTATTTCAGTGATTAAAACAATTGTAACCAGGATACTGTCCCAGCACTGGTTAAATTGTAAAAAGGATTTTTTAAAATGAACATTAATTGTGTTTTTTTTGTTGTTGTTGTTTGCTGCAAATTTGATTTTTGGGATCACAATGGTCATCGCTGATAAACATATGCTTTGGTGTTTTCTAGAAAAGTGTAAAGTAAATACAAAATGAGAACACAGAACTAAATAAAGCGGGACGTTGTGTGAAAAGTTTTTTGCTCCATTAGGTACCTTCTGTTTTTAGATGAACAAATTTTAGCGTCAGACAAAGCTTATCTGAGTAAATACAAAATGTGGTTTCAAATTTGAGTTTCCTATTTCAATGAAAAAAGTTCTTCAAACCAATTTAGCTGTTTCTCCCCTCTAAATTTTTAAATTGTATAAACTATTTCACAAGCTGCAAAAAGACCTAGTCAATGCTAAACCTGTAAATTCAAGAAACCACTCAAATGTAACCCAACTGATGACTGAAGTAGGTGAAAGGCTCTGAAAAAGTACACTATCATGGCTCGTTAGAAAGAAAGTGAAGATCAGATGAGAAACAAAGTCATTGCCGTTTATCGTCTGGAAAGGATGACAAAGCTGTTGACTGTGGGACTCCTGTGAGCAACCGTTGGCTTTTATACACATGACAACTTGAAACTCTTTGTGAAACCTCCCAGGTGTGACTGGCCTACTAAAACCTCTCCAAAAGTGCATCAGTGACTAATTCAGAAGGTCTTGAAGGAACATTAAAGATCATTTAAAGCTAATTTAGACTGTTAAGTTAGTTGCTGGGTGAATTCTAATGACAGGAAGTCTCTAGTCGTAATCGATTCGCTTCTTTCCTGTCCAGATATCCCCCAGGTTTTCTTCTGAAATCTTGTAGTTTCACTGCTGCTGCCACCAATGTTGGTTTTTTTGCATTGACATGATCACTTGTACCTCTACTGACATTTCTGTGCTGCAGCAACAAGTTGTTTCATGTGTCGTAACGGACTCGCACCAGTTTGACATGTTTATGTCCTATTAAAGCTTCGAAGTCGCACAGTGTTTGCAGGGCTAAAACCCCTGCTGGCCTCAGTTGTCTCAGTTGAGGTCAGAGTTTGTGATCCAGCAAGAAGAAAGAGAGCAAAAATAACCTCCATGTGTGAGTACCGAGGCTTAAACCACTTCTAAACAAAAGGAACACAAACACCATGTTTGCATTTTCCAAAAAAAAAACAAAAAACATCTTGATGAGGCCAAAGAGTTTAAGGAAAATATTCTGTTCATAGACAGAATAAGGAGAAACTTTACAGAATTAGTGCGTCATGTTACATGGGACATAAAATCAACCATTTAAGTGAAATACCATCATGCCTAGAGTCAGACAGTGGGATGGTCTGGAGCTGCTTTGCTGCATAAGAACATGGTGATTTGAAGCGATTAATAAAAACATTAATCATCTCTAGTGGAAAAATCCTGAAGGCCAATGTCCGACCATTGTTTTGTGACCTTAAACTCAAGCACACTTGGATTGGGACAATAATTCAAAATAAGCTGGCAAGTCCATCCCTAATTGACCAAAAGAAAAGGAAATGTAGGTATTGGAGCAGACATAAATGTGATTAAGATACAGCATCATAATCATACATAGAAAAATCCTCCACTGGGGCTGAATGAAAACAATTCTGCAGAGAAGTGTGGACCAAAACTCTTCCACACTTATTTTAAGCACATAGTGGCAGCTGTAGTTGACAGTAGCACAGTGGGTTGCTAGGTTTATAGGGAAGTTACTTTTTTTGCATAGGGCTAGGTTACTTTGACATTATAATGAGTTTGTTCAAAAACAAATAATAAAGCAAAAGCAGGAGAAATTTGTAAGGAAGTAATTATGCTTTATAGGACTTAAGGTGTGTAAAGTAGAGATGCATCAGTCAACACTACTGTGATCTTTGTTTTGTATATCAGATGTTTTTTAAATCTAGATTGGGTTTTGCAGAGTAATATAAATTAGCATCCTTTGTTAAAAACCCCAAGTAGCTCATCAGGTAGGGGGTCAATTCTTCTGAAACTTTGAGGCCTGCTTTCTCACTAATCTTGTTTGCAGAGGACCAACATTCAGTGGCCTTATCTTCTTCATGTATTTTTAGTTTTTGTTTGTGTTTGTTATAATTATAAAGCCTATAATCCACACATGATAGTTATTCCTGGTTTTGTTGTGGCCAGTCACATTTATTAATATCTTCTATCATTTCACTCTACAAACACAAAAACCATCATGCATTTTAAAGTCTTATAAATCAAATCAATAATCAGTGAAAATCAGAATTGGCAGATCAGACGCCAATTCCATTATTCTTTGGATCAGACCTCCAAAGAATAATGGAAATCTTTATCCGCCAGAAGAAAATATGTTTATTTTTAAACATATGTGTATGTTTAAAAATAATTTTAAACATGTTCACACCCCTGTTAATAAAAATAAAGCTTAAACAAGTTTAGGCCTGTTCAGACACATGGAAAAATGTTTACGTAACTAACTCATACCCACTGATTCTGACACGAACTCAAGCTGTGTGTGAGAATGACACATAAGACGTAGGCAGGTTATTCATTTGCAAAGTGGTCATAAATAAAAGACACATAACCAGCCAGAGAAACAGCAGAGGGGAAGTTTTTATGTGACTCAGACGACCAGGTTGCTTCAAGCCATCAGCGTTTAAACGTTTGGACTATAATTAAGGGACCATGTGGTGGGAACTTCCCATTACACAGCAGGTAGAAAATCCTAATGACTGGATCACCTTTATGGGTGCAAACAACAAAGAGTTGGACTTTGCTACCCCTCTGATTGCTTACAGTAAATGTTTTCTCACAGTAGATTTTTTTTCTTTCCTTGTGGCAGGTGATAATTCCATGATATTACTTCCTTCCACAGTTCAGCTTAAACTCCAGCGACTGAACAGATCTCAATCTCCCGATCCCAGCCATGGCAAACAAGGAACCTGTGAATCCCTCTCATGCCACGTTTGACCTCTTTGTCCAAGCCAAGACTTGTCAGGAAGTAAAGAAGCACTTCACAGAGCTCTGCAGACAACTGCAACTTGATCCTAAGGATTACAGTAACTTCTACACGAAGCTGAAGGAAAGGCTGAACTACTGGAAGGCCAAAGCTGTGTGGACCAAGTTAGACAAAAGAGCCTCTCAAGAAGTTTACGAGCAAGGAAAAGCCTGCGCCCAGAACAAGGTGCAGTACTGTCACACTTCTTGGTCTTTCCATTACGAGTTTAGGAGCTGATTTTAACAGCAACATTGGTATCTGCAGTGGTTATTGTTTTCTTTCTCAAATTCCAAGGAAGCTGTAAATCAGGTTTAGCTTGATACTGATGTCTGCCTTGTGTAATTATCTGCTGCTGAACAGGCACAATGTCTTTCATATGAAAAATGTTATAAAAGGTTTTCCATGCTTTCCTTCAGAGCAGTCATTGACACAATGGCATTGTACCTCAATTTGTATAATAACTTTAAGGTTTGAACAGAATTAAACTCCCCATTTGTTTATTAAACTCCCCAATATGATTTCCCACATTGGGAATAAAGCCACAGAGATTAAGCATAGATAAATCAGTCTAATAATCAGTAAAAAGAAATAACTTGAATGATTTATTCTTTTCTTTAAATAAACAGTTTCTATCGCAAATGTAAAGAAACCGAGAGATTGTTTTTAATTAAGATTTACTGACCACCAATAGCTGACATTACACTTCAGCTCAGGATTACAAGAGAAAAACAAGATTTATGTTAATTAAGAAAAATATTTTTAATCACACCAGATCATGCATATTAATAATTTACTAAAGTAAAAAGAGATATTCAAGGAAAGACAAAAACAAATTATTTTAATGTTATTTAACAAATTAGTTGTTACAGGATGATGGGGAGGTTATGAACGAGAAGTTGAGCATTTAAATGTTTAATATGTAATTTCTTTTAAGAGTTACTGATCCCTTATCACTGTAAAGACAGAGGCTTTGCAGACTTATTTCAACTTGAAATACCGAACATTTAAAAAAATAAAGAAGAAAAACAGCATTAATCTTTATGGAGAATACAAAGATTAATGCTGTTTTAATAAAAACAAGGTTATTATCCAACTCTTATCTGTTGCAGAAAAAAGAAAACAAAAAATAGATTCATACTCTTAATTTTTTCTTTTTCTTATTGTCAAAGATTTATTTGGTTCTGTTTTCTGTCTGAGTCTAAGAACTCCAACAATGAAACATTAATCAACAGTCTGATGCGCAACGACTGCAAAGTGTAATGTTTCAGTTGTTGACTTTGTATTTTTGTGTTTTTCTGACATAAAGCACTTTGAAATGCCTTGCTGCTGAAAGGTGCTATACAAATAAAATTGGATTTGATTTGAACAACACACTGATAGTCAGAGCTCAGTGGGAGGAGTCTTCACAAGGTTGAATAACACCAGAAATAATAATAAACCATCTTTTTTAGACTCAGGAAACCAAAAATTAAAATAATATGCTACTGTTTAATAACTGAAAGTTTTGTAACACTGAATTTCAAATGTATAATAATTCTAATTAATAAGCAAACCTAACTTTTCAAAATTTAACACGTTAACGTTTAAAGTTAGGATTTACTTAAGATGTTGGCACAGTCACATTACATCTAGATGACTTTTATCTTCAGACATTCAGACCAACTTCTTTAAGATCATAAAACATTTGTATTTTGAAGTGCCAGGGTGAAAGGTTAACTGTACTAAACCTACAAGTTCAGTGAGGACATTTTTAAAATGAGGTGAAAGGTTAAAAAGACCTGCATGTTCACTACAAAATCTATTTTTCCACAATTCCTTTTTGTGTTGTCACTTTATGTTCTGAATGTTTTTATGTTTTTTTTTTTCTGTTCTCTCAGTGTCTGGTGTTGGGCGCGGGACCATGTGGGCTGAGGACGGCCATCGAACTGTCCCTGCTGGGAGCTCAGGTGGTGCTGCTGGAGAAGAGGGAGGAGTTCACCAGGAACAACGTTCTCCACCTGTGGCCCTTCACCATATGTGACCTCCGAGAGCTTGGAGCCAAAAAGTTCTATGGCAAATTCTGCTCTGGTTCTCTGGATCACATCAGTAAGAAACTTGGACAGAATTATGAATACATTTGCTTGTTTGAACTTAAAATTTGTTTGGTGAAGTAAGAAGTCACACTGCAAAATCACAAAGTCTTGCTAAGTATTTTTGTCTAGTTTCTAGTGCAACTATTTTAGTACACTATTAGTTTCCGGAAGATATAGGAGCTTGTTTCAAGTAAATAATTCCTTAATATTGATATAAATGTACTCGCACAACTATCATATAATTTTACTTGTAACATGGTAAAAATTTCTTGCTGTAAGTGAAATAATCTGCCAGTGGAATTAGCATTTGTTTTAGCAACATTAAGCCTCGATATCTTGGTGAAAGTTGTGTTAGTTTTGTCTTATTTCAACTGTACTGAGATATTTGCATTGGAAACTACTCCAAAAATGCTTGGCAAGATTTTGTGTTTTTGCAGTGCACTCATGCAAACTTCTAGTTAAACATGAACTTTTTTGTTTTCTTTTCAGGCATCCGTCAGCTGCAGCTGATCCTGCTGAAAGTGTGTCTTATCCTCGGGGTGGAGGTCCACACCGGAGTGGAGTACAAGGGTCTTATTGAGCCCTCTGCTGAAAAAGGTACCTCATTCAGCAGCTTTACGTATGTAACAGTGATGTGTTTACTAAAGATCAAAGAATCAGATGTAGTTGAAGTAAATACAGCTCATATCTGATGTTTCTGTGTAGGTTGGATGGCCAAACTACAGCCTCCGTCTCATCCTGCTGCAGCCTTCCAGTTTGATGTTTTTATCTCTGCAGGGGGAGGGAAGTTCGTCCCTGAGGGTACGGTAAAAAGCAAAATAGTCATCACTTAATTTCACATTGTTCTAGTTTAAACAGGACACTTTCTTTGTTAATGACTATTACCTTAAAACACAAAAGTGCACTAGTATTATTTTTAAATAAGTAAATTTACATCAATCCTTTTTTTTTTTCTTTCTTTTTTTTTCTGTCTGTCAGGTTTTAAGCACAAGGAGCTGAGAGGAAAACTGGCTATTGGCATCACAGCCAATTTCGTCAACGGGAACACGGCTGCTGAGGTTCAAGTACCAGAGATCAGCGGTGTGGCCCGGATATACAACCAGAAGTTCTTCCAAGACCTGCTCAACGAGACAGGTATCATTCCGATTAAAATGTGTGCTCATGGTTGTTTAGAGAACTAGTTATTAAGAGATGGTGTTTACATCCTGTGCAACAGTCACACAGTTTTATGCTGCCTTGCAAGTAACACCTGCAGCACAAAACACGATAAATAAAGGTCAAACTGGTTAAAAATATATGTTAACTTTTTTAAAATGGGCTGCAACATTTAGGTGAAAGTTAGAAACTAGCAGGGTTTCCTAATTGTTTTGCTGTGTGGCCAGACTAAGTACTCACAACACTAAAAGATAATTACGTATTTTATGCATTAAAACCCCATAAAACACATTTTCACTTATGCCACATTTGTGGCATAAGTATTTAATTTTGACGTCTCAAGAGAAAATGTTAACATTAAAGCTGTGGTAGTTTTATATATTTTTTAAAGGTGTCATTATGTCCTGACGAGACAAGTAATCTGAAAAAGTCAACCTCCTCTGATTCCTCTCTGTGGTCCTACTGCCATCTGCAGAAATGCATCCATAAGAAACAACCAATCAGAGCCAAGAGGAATGTCTTAGCACTGTCAATCAAGCTCATGTACATCTCACACCCTGCGTACAACTTCAAGATTGCCGGATATCTGCAGCTATGCTAATGGCAGAGAAACAACTTACTGTTGCCCTAAAACTTTCTATCCGCCGTCATCAGTGGCCATGGTAACAAGCTTGTCCATTTATAGCAGACTCTGCCTTGGAGGGAAGAGCTGTAGCATAGCAGAGAGCAACGGAGAGGGTGTGAGCAACACGTACACAAGCATGAACAGTGCTAAAGCCCTCTTCTTGGTTCTGATTGGTTGTTTTTTTTCATAGATAGTGACAGCTTTAACATGTCTGTAAAAAAAAACAAACATAAAACCTACCTACTATAGCTTTAATAGTGTATTTTTGTAGTCTACTTGTTCAACTAGTAATATCTGCTGAATTATGTTTTTCCTGTTAGAATATAAAACTTTTTAAATTACGTCAACTATACAAAACCTGACCAAAACAAAAAGCCTGCGTTTTATAACTTCCTAGCCACATGGTAGGTATAATAAAGAATTATTTGCAATCAATGCTCTGTGTAAATAGAGATTAGGAGATTTGCTAATCCTCCTTTTTTCAGGGTCTTCTATTGAACTTTAATCTTTCAGTGCATCCTGCTATTTGCTCTCCTGTCTAGAATTAGTTTTTTGTTTATTTGCACAAAAGTGTAAATAAACTAGCCGCTGCAATTGGAAAACTATAAATCTTTCTGATTTGTTGTCTTCACTGGCATTTTGTTCCTCTAAACCCGTTTTTCTCCCTCCTCGTTCTTCTATTCCAGATATTGATTTAGAGAATATTGTGTACTACAAAGACGACACCCACTACTTTGTCATGACAGCCAAGAGGAAGAGCTTGCTGAAGAGGGGGGTCATTAAACAGGTGAGAACAACACATCCATTACCAAGAAAAAAGTGTCTTCTTGGCTGCAGCTCTGGCCTAGAAAGAAAACATACGAATAAGATAAACACAACAGCTGTGCTTGGGTTTCTGAGTGAACTGAAACTGCTAGTCAGATCTTCATTCCTGCAGAATGCTCAAGGCTAACACAGTAATCAAAGTAGAAAGAATGTTCATGTCATGAATCATCAGATACAATCTTTCACTTTCTGTCATCAGGACTACAGTGATGCAGATCAGCTGCTGGCACCTGCAAACGTAGATCACGTGGCGTTGTGTCTTTATGCTCACGATGCGGCATACTTCTCCACTGGAGGCAAGCTGCCAGACCTGCAGTTTGCTTTGAATCCGGCCGGTCAACCTGACGTGGCCATGTTCGACTTCACCTGCATGCAGCGCTCCGAGCACGCCTCGCTGGTCCGAGAAAGGAGGGGCAAGAAGCTCCTAATAGCTCTTGTTGGAGACTGTCTGGTGGAGGTAATGGACTGCACTTAAGAGTCGTTCATCTTGGTTCATTGGGAACCAGTCTGATAACATAAATGTAGGGCGGCTGCATTGTTAATTGGTGAGCCTATGAATCTGTTTATTTTTAGAGACTCAAGTGACAATAGAAACTGCATTAAGCTTTAATTTTGCAGAGTGCCACTGAAAACTATGCAGAAGTTTGAGAATCTAATTTACAGCTAATTGTTATACAATAACACAGCTGTTTACTTTAATTAAAATGTGTGATTAGATGAGTTTAAAAAAAATATTCTCCGTTCATGATGCCGTGCGTAAAAAACATTTTGAGTTATATGGATTTTTGATTAATGTTCTTATAGTTGCAATGATAATGTGCTCTTTCTTTGTGCAAATTAGATTTTGTTCACTACTAACTACCAAAACCATTTCCATAATAAGAAAAAGTACAATTTAGTTTCAGTTCTAGAGGTAATATATTAAAAGCCAACAGTAAATGAATGGATTCCAACATTATATTTATTTATGCAGCAAATAATATATCTTTCACCTTCTTTAGATTTTGACTAAACAGCATTAAAAAACATGTTTGCTAATTCATTTACCAACTAAAGTAGCAAGAGTCTTTCATTTTGATCCAGTAGATCCAATAGAAAAACATAAACTGCAGCTTTTTCTGTGAAAAATATGGAATATTTAATGTAATAGAAGGTCCTACTAATGTATTCTTATCTTTAAGTCTCTCATTTATTTTTCACTGTCTTCACTCTGCAGCCGTTTTGGCCTTTGGGAACAGGCATCGCCCGAGGGTTCTTGGCTTCGTTTGACACAGCGTGGACGGTGAGGAGCTGGGGGATGGGGGTCCAACACATGACCGTCATTGCTGAGAGGTAGGTGAATCTGATTAAAGCCAAAGCCTGCAAGAGATTTACACATTTAAACTACTTATCATCATACGTGTATGTTTTCATGTTGCTTTTCTACCCCTGCTAACAATTTAGTTAAAAAAATCTGTGTGGAGATTGATGATACAAATAACACTTCCTTAGGTGACTGGGGTCTGAAAGAAGCATATTACAAATGGGAATGTTTTTCAAGAGCAGTATTTGTGTTTATGGGAGAATGATTGCTGTGTCATGTAGTCACAGTTGTATAGTAAACTAAAACATATGTAGTAGTTCTTATTGTTACTTTATACTACCACAAAATATTGTGATAAAACTTTTAAATCCGTATATCCCACCCCTATTAAGCAACAATGTTCTCAATGCAACATAATACTGAAGAGATTAAGACAATGTTGTTTTGTTGTTGTTGTGCAGAATGTGTAACATCTATTGAAAAGTAATTCAACTAAATTCAGCTCAGTTTATGTATATAAACCCAAATCAATCCAATCAAATACAAAGCCAATGAATGTATTGTAATTTTGATGTTTTTGCTTTGACTTTAATTATTCTGCTTTAATTTCTTTAAAAATAATCCAGAGAAAGTATGTACCAGCTGCTCTCCCAGACCACATCCGAAAACACCAGCAAGAAATACTCTCTGTACAGCATCGACCCGAAAACACGCTACCAGAGAATCAACCTGTCCGCCATTCATACTCGCCAGGTTAGCATGCTTATCTATTGTTTACTCGACTGAGGTCAGAGTCTCTCCAGCAATCAGGACATAATTTAGAAAGATTACTGTTGAAAGATTATCTTAGAGGCAGCAGTACATTTTCATTAAGTAGCTCAAAATGAACAAAATGCATTTAATTTGTGAAAATATGATGTGTTTAGAAGCAGTTTGTGAACTTTTACATTACTTAAAATATGATTTCTGGCATTTTCCACCACTTTATTCAGGTGCAGCACCTATATGATGAGAAAAGCCATTCATTGACCTTAAAGCTGAAGGAAAATCGGGCTCACATGCGTCAAGGTAAGTTTCTACAAATTTGATTACAATGACACCAGTTAGTAGTTCCTCTTTAAATAAGTCAAGCCTTATTTTTTGTGGATAACAAATGTCATGTTTACTGATCTACTGGGACTGATTGCAATGTTTTGCTTCCTCAGATTCAATGAGTGGTTTTAATGAGTTGTTGAAATGGTGCCAGAACAATACCAGAGGGTACGACAATGTAAACATTAAGGATTTCAGCCAGTCCTGGAAGTCCGGCCTTGCGCTGTGCGCTCTTATCCACCACTTCAGACCTGATCTGATGTAAGTTGTAATCTTTGTGGGAGTGATTGGGTTGTTGTAATCCAAGCATGTCCATTCCTCCACCAAATTCTCTTATAATCAGTCCAAGATGTCAGTAGCTCAGTATATAAAATGCAAAGATAGTCTGAATTAAGTCAGATGGCTTAGCATTTTATTTTGCAGCAAAATTGACTAAATTGCTGAAAAAGGATCTAAAACCACTGCTGATTAAGCACTACACAAAAAGAACTGCATGAAAAGTAATTTCTGCTAAAAATGTGTAATAATATCTAAATGTCATCTGTGAAAATGTATGATCATAGGTTTTAAGTGGATGGATGTTCCTTTAATTCTAATTTCCTAAGTATAAAATGTTTATTTACCAAATATTATTTCATTGTTTTGACTGTCCAAACATCTGATGATGTAAATGTTTGAATGATCTTTCTCTCTTTCACCCAAAGTGACATTTCCTCCCTGGATGAGGCGAACAGAGTTCACAACAACCAGCTAGCGTTCAGTGTGATCCATAAGGAGCTGGGAATCCCTCCGGTCATGTCTCCCAGTAGTCAGATCGACAAGCTGTCCATGGTTCTCTACCTCACCCAAATCAAAGATGCTGTCACTTTGCCACCAAAAGGTAAATAATTTAACTCAAGTATTTTTATATTCTAGAAATTTAAATCTGAAAATTATCTCAATTTCAACTGAGACCATGGAAGGGAAGCGCATTTTTATAAATTAGAAACTCATTATCCCCGTTTCTATCCAGTGGCAAAATTGTAATGAAATTTTGAAATGTTGTGATGTATGAGTTAGGTGTATTTCCATTTGCTGGTTTGAAGCAAATCAATCAAGCTGCATAATTTCTGCAGACGTTGACGCTAGGCATGGTTGTAAATTCCAATTTAATGATTCTTAAAACTTCACAAACCTGTCCATATTATTTTTACTGTTTTTTCTATTCTCTATGAGAGAAGGAATACATTTGAAAATTTAATTAAATGCAGTTACTGCATGCGTTTTAGTGATACACTTCTTTTTGTGACTTGTGTCTTAACGAAGCATATTACCTATTAATATGTTTTCAGTTTGTGGGGCTAAAAGAGAAGTATTAAATAGTTCTTATTGTCACCTTTATCATTATCACAATCGTACCACAAAATATCATGACATGTAATCAATAATCTTTATGAAGGCCGTAAATGTTCCTCTTCATGTAAAGGCTGTAAAACTAGTTTTCATTCGCTGTGAGACGATGAGTCAAGTGAAATTATTGAAATAAATTAACTTATTCAGATTATTGAGGTGCAGAGTGCTTCTGAAGACAGTTGCTTAGACACCATGCAGCATTTGCATCACTTTTATAGGAGTCAGGTGTTTTCTCTACAAAATGCATTCAGTGGCACTGTCTCTTTAAGACCAGGGTACCCATAATTCACTGGGCTTAAGTGGCTTGTGCCGTGCTCAGAGCCAGCCTGTACTGGTTGTGTTGCTCTCCTGCACTGAGCCAGCCCAGCAGCAGGCAGAGCCAGGGAGCGAGCAGTGGACTTTTCGGGCTCTGGCAGGGGGGGGCAGTCTCTCTTCCAGGGCAGATATTCCCTCCACTGTCAGCAGCAGAGGTATTTTCACACCAGGATAGTAATGCAGCGTAGACTCAATCGACTAGTGGTGGTGAATGAGCTGAAGTGGGCGTGATAGACGCTCTTGTCTGCTTTGCTGCTCTGCTCGGAATCGGCTGAGCGATGCGCAGGCAGGAGGGAGCAGTCGGTCTCCAGTAACCTCATCTGAATGAGAGGAGAGGGGGAGCATTGGTGATACCAGGGATGAAGAGTTTTGGTTTGGTTTGACAACTTGAAATCTGCTGCTGCTGCTGTGACGGCCCAGAAATTAGAAGCAATAATCAAATCGGACGCAGCTTACCTTTGTAAAGCTTTAAAAGAGAAAATACGGCATCAGAATTTACCAAGTAAAATTGTAAATGGGGAAATGGTGAGTATTCAGGTCAAAACTGCATCAATTTGTTTCTTCTTTTCTTTCTGACATTTCTTTCCTTTTCTGTTGACGACAGAACCTGCAGGGCCCCTGCCAACGACCAAGTCTCTGAGTCTCTCTAGAACACAGTCAGCTGTCTTTTTCCTGAGCAAGCTGAAGCACCTCTCACTGCAAAGACAAAAGGTAAGCCCACTGAGTTAGGGATTACACAGCCTGCAGAAATATCTGATCAGGATGTTTTCAGACACTCTTACTTGCTGGTCTGAAGAAACAGATGTGTGGTCTCCTTGTTTGGTTTATATTTTGTGACTCTTAAGGCTCATAATATTGCTTTTTGATGTCCTTGGATACGATTCTCTGTTTTTGTTGCAGGAAAGACTGGCGACTCTGAAACGAGGTGCACAAGCTGGGAAAATCATGGAAGATGAGAAAATTGTGAGTTTTATTTGGTTCTTCACTTTAACTTTCAATGTTTTGTAAAGCCAAAAAAAAATACTTTTACTGTCTTTCCTTACTTTTATTTACCGATTCTTCTGTTTGACCTTCCTCAGACGTCAGTGCTACCTGCGTCTCCTGAAGTGAATCCAGTTCCTCCCACTGCGGCCGCCGCCTGTCCACCACCGGAACCAGAACCAGCTGAGACTCTGACGACCGACAACGAGCAGTGCTACTTCTGTGGGAAAATGGTGTACGCGGTGGAGCGCATCAGTGCTGAGGGGAGGTTCTTCCATCGGAGCTGCTTCACCTGCCACAGCTGTGGCATCACCCTCAGATTAGGAGGATACGTCTTCGACAAGAACAGCGGTGAGTTAAGCATTGTTTGCTTCTGAAATGCCTTCAATCCAAAATACTTTAGATTTATCTCATGTGTCAAATAAATCAGTCGTATCTCTTTTGTAAATCTCATTAAGGCGAGTCCATATGAAGTGTTTATGCAGATAGAAAAGCAACCTGTGCTCGTACTTGCAGCTTCAAGTCCTCACCCTCCACTCAAAGTGCAGGTTTGCTCATGCACTTTGGTAGATTTTCTTTTAAACTATGATTACGATTAAAGGCAGTGAATACATCTGTATCCTGCAGAGTCGTTGAATGCAGGATTGAGTGGTGATTAAACATTTTCTACTTGCACTTAAAAGCCAGAGATGAAAGATGCAAAGAGCTGTCAGGCCTAGTTTGTCAGAGCAGATGGAGCTGGAAAGTGGATGGGTAATTGTTTCTTTGTATGTGTTTAAATCAAAATTTTGTCTCAGTACTGCCAGTCTTTAAAGTCTCTTTAAATCTACACCAGGATCACTCCTAGGAGAGTTTGATTTTTAATGATTTGTAGCAAGTACCTAATGGACATAGTTAGTTTAGCATTCTTTACCAATTTTGTAAATTAATTTTGCAGTGAATTATTTTACATTTTTAATATAAAGAGGTATAAGAAGAAACATTTTATTTCTATCTGTTGTAGAGCTGCTATTTCAGTCTAATTTGTCACTATGCGTTTTTTCCACACATCTTTTTACAGTTATGCTATTGCCATAAAAAATGCCTCAGCAAGACAGAAACACTCACTGAATTTTTCAGAGGTTTCTGAACCTCAATAACAGCATAAAATTATCCAGTTGAAAAGACTTTTGCTTTTATTTCAACAGAGCACTTTATTATTGTGACCTTGTCAAACTGATATTGATATTTAAAGATGGTAGCTGAAAATTTGAAGTTTGTAAATGGATATTATGATCTCATTGAGCTGCTGAATCACTCTTTATTTCTTCTCTTTTCCTTTTCCTCATTTAGATTAAAAATTAAGCATCAAAAAACTCTTAAGCTGTTAAGAGTTTTTAAGCCCCCCTTTGCTAAGATAGCAAAGGGGGGCTTGGATTATTGTAGTTATATAGTGTTGAGATGGAACAAAACAAATGAGGAATTGGGACCACGGACTTGTTTAACCCTGACTGGAGTTATCTGACACTTTATACGTGGGTCAGTGTCAGTCTAAGTCCCATTTGGTTGAGAAATGCTTGATTTTTAAATCCTGCATGTGTTCAGGGTTTCCACCTGCTTGATTTGTGAGTTATAAAAACCCAGAGAGGATCTCATCTTTGTGGGTTTGTACAGAATGTTTTGTTTAAGAGGCTTTTGACTGCCTGACAGGTAGATTTCCATTTAAAATGCTGTCTAAAAAATTCACAGCCTCCTTCGGTCTCACAGCAACCAGTACAGCTGAACGTTGGCACAATATTTCTTTTATGAGGCAGAGATTTGCATATTAAAAACAGCAGCGTGCCATCAGTCATGATGGGGAGCCCACTGTGACCCGGGCAATTTTGGAATATGACTTTTAAAGCCCAGAGGTGGGCAGAGTACCTGAAGATTGTAGACATGTAAGAGTAGCACACTCTTACTACTTCAACATATTTTTATTCAAGTAAAAGTAAAAAAAAAAAATTTTGGTAAAAAGTCTTCTCATGTACTGAGTAAGTGATCAAATTATAAATCATTCAATATTTAAAAATTACCTAATCATGTGAACCTAAATATAAATTAAGTGGGAATTTGGGTATTTTAGGGACAAAAATTCATATTAATTCATTTAAGGGAAAAAAAAACAATCAGGTAAAATAATTTTTTTACAAATCAGTTATTTTCAATGTAAAGTTTATGAAACTTTTACAAAAACTACAGGTGTGTGGTGAATTTTTGATTAAGACAAGTTTATTCTTCATTAAGTGGATAGAGAAAACAGAAATTTAAATCAAGTAAGAGTAGCGATACTTCATAATAAAATTACTGAAATAAGAAGTAAATAGTACAGCACAGCAAAAACACTTCTAAAAGTACATTCTGTCAAAAAAAGTCACTCTGGTAAATGTGATTGAGTAAATGTAATTGGTTGCTACCAAACTATGGTAAAGCCTTTACATGTAATAAAAAATTTTTGTTTGCAGTGCTGATATTTTTACAAAAGGAAGACATGTGAACACATCTCTTCTCTTCACACCTCTTCTCTTCCCACAGGGAGATTTTACTGCGAGATGCACTCTGAAGATTTGTTGCTTACTAATGGTGATGAAGCATCCTGTGAGGTGGGTCACCGACCGAACAGACAGGAGGGATTCTCTCGGTTTGTTGTTGGTGCAGCGATCTGTATATTTCACTCATAACTTTGTTTATTTAGGACATCAACGAAGATGAAGAGAACGCACTTTCCAGTGAGAGCTATACGCCGTCTCCATCAGATGATGAGTATTTCCTCAAACCAGATAGTGTCTCCTCTACTGTCACACATTCAGATGACCAAGAAGAACCGGATCAGATTATTCATCAGTCCAAAGGCGACTCCCAAGAACCACAGAACACGAGCACTTTTCCAGATCCTGCATCTAAACCTGAGATATTGGAGCCCACTCAAGATGAGCCGGTGCCTTTTCCCGTTCCAAAGCCACGCCTGTCCCGTCAGACGACCCCCACATGCGAGCCCTCGCCTCCGGTGGCTAAACCTCGCAAAGTCATCTTGACTCCGCAGGCACCTTTTCTTGAAGCGGCTCCAGAGGAGACTTCTAAAGCAGGACCAGAATTCTCTCTCAAACCACTGCGAAAGCTTCAGCTGTCCATCGAGGAGCGGAGCGAGCTGGGGAATCTGCAGAGCTTCAGCGCAGACTCGGACTCCGAAACCCAAGGCGGGTCGTCCTCCTGCTCGTCTTCCTCCGCAAACGCAGGTGGGCCTCCTAAACAAGAGGGCCAGGATGGACAAGAAGAAGAGGGCTACTGGAGCGGGAGCACAGCTAGTCTCAACCGTGAGACGAAGAACCGTCACTGCTTTAAGAGAAAAGAGATGCCGAGCGGGCAGAACCGAGTCCGGTCCAAGTTTTCCCCCTGGAATCTGTCCTCGCCGAGGATCAGCAGAGAGTGCCGACTCACCGTCCATCCAGGCAGATTCGGTATGCGGATCCCTGATCTTCTGTTACGGGGGGAAAACATACTTTACTCAATATTCAGTGAGAACATTGTTTTTGAAATCTCTTAACTGTTATGGCTCCTTTGAAATATTTGGAAAAGCTCAAACATTCTGCTGAAGTCTTCCAAAACTTTGTACTCTTTGACAGCTTATTTCTTCCTCATACGTCAACCTAGAAACTTAATTCAACTTTTGCGGAAGTCACAACATGATAAGCTATCTTCAAATGATTCAACTTTTTGACATCCCTTATAGTTTTTTTCTAAAATCACAAGTTAAGTTTTATGGCCATTTTCATTTTTACTATGTAATCCAACTGATGGGATTCTTCAACTGCCACAGTGCAAAAATTAGCACTTTCTCAAGTTTTGTTTTTTCACAAACAAAATGGTGCTGTCCGTACATATTTCACTCTGTGGAAATAATTATTACATCTAAACATAGCTATGGGCGTCTGCGTTGAGGAAATATAAACGTCTTTGCAATAGGTCTTACGTTTTTCTTTCAAACAGTTGTGGAGTGCAGGCATGTCACACCTCTTCATATTTGTCTCTTCTGCTATTTAGATCTTTCTTCTCGTCTTTCTATCTTTAGCTGTTTTCTGGTCTTTCTGTCTTCAACTTTGTTCAGCTTTGTCTCTCTTCATCATCTTCCAGTCTGTTCTTTCAGCAAACTAGCATTCTCACGGATGTTTAGCAAGAAACAGCATTTTTTTTCTATTATATAAACATTTTTACTCTTCTCTTAAAACAGAGACGACCTTCCATCACGTTCATAGCACATCAGAGGACGGTGTTGATGATGATGAAGACGACGATGATGAGGACTATGATATGTTTGATGAACAGGAAGACTTATTTGACATGAAGGTAAAGGTGTGAAGATTTTGTATTTATAACGGGAAGTACACTTCATGTGTTGAATGTTGTCTCGCTCCCTGCAGTTGGAGCCGTCTGACCCAGTTCAGGCAAAGAAGTTTGAGTTGAAGAGAATGAAGACACTGCAGAGACGAGCCAAGATGAGTGTAATGGATCGCTTCTGCAAAGCTCAGGTTAGAACGAAAGTCAAATATCAACATATCTGTTGACTTAATGTACTTAGACCTGGTGCTGACATGCGTCCTGGGCAATCTGAGCAACTCTTCTCTACATTTTGCAGAACTAGGAGGTTTTTGTGTCAATTTCGTTTCATCAGCTTGTTCTTTAATTAATGGAACATGGAAATGAACCTTTCCTTCAAAATCTGGATGGTGCAGGACTTTTTTAGCTTCATCTTAATAAATTCAAAAAATAAAACTCATATAGATTTGTTACTAATAGAGTAATATGTTTCAATGCCTATTTATGTTTTTTTTAAAATTGGCTGTAATTATTTACTGAAGCGACTGGCTGGTTAACAACTAAAAGCCCTCTCTACGCTGGTATTACTACGTGTTAATGTTTGCATAAAGTCTGTTTGTTTTTTGTTTCTCTAACCTCATTGAACCTGAAAAAACATTAAATATGGGGTCTACTAATGTAAAATAAAATAAAAATACTTATTTTCCAGTCAATCCAGCGTCGACTGGAGGAGATTGAAGTCTCCTACAAGGACCTGGAAGAGAAAGGGGTAAAGCTGGAGAGAAGCCTGCGTAGACAACCCAGTGAGTCTTATTTGTCCTTTGAACTAAGACTTATTGCAGTTTATTGTTGTGCAGTTTTTATTTGTTGAATTTCTACTTTAACGCAAAGTCCTCAGTCAATTCTCAACTTGTCTGTTTTATGGCTATAAAACACCCATTTATTATACAACATTACCTTTAGATTGAATCAATATTATATTTTGATAAATGCTTTTTTTATTTTGTCAAGGTTATTTGTTTTTACTTCTGTGCAAGTTTAATTTTCCCATTAAAATTCCATAAATGTTTGATTTACCTGATCCTGTTGTAAGGGGGAAAAATATATTTTTTCCTTCAACCTTGGTGCTAAAATCCATCCTGAATTTGGTTAATTGGAATTTAATTTCTCTTTGGGATCAGGAAAGTATTTTTTTATTTAAATTTGATTCAGTGTCTGTGCATTCGTGCCTAAGGTTGTTAACATGCAACTAAACCTACATTAAAGTCAGTTGTGAACACAGTCACAGTTTCTTACATTGAAATAACAAAAAAGCAGCTTTACTCCATTTGCATATTTAGAAGGAAAATGTTTCTATTATTATTATTTTGTAAGTCAGCTGAGCGTAAGTCAGTCTCTTTGAGCGTTCCCATGTTGCCCATGTCAAATTTCAAATGGTTGTCTGATAAAATAATTTAGAAAAGCACAAATGATTCACAAACTATTTGTTTTCATCCTTGTCCAGACAACAGCGATTCCTCTGAAACGATTGAAGAATGGATCCAGCTGGTCCATGAAAAGAACGCCTTGGTCTCGGAGGAGTCTGACCTCATGGTGGAGTAAGTTGCAGTGCATCAGGAAACGAGCGCAGCCATGGAGTTAATAACAGCAGACCTTTGAGCAGCCGGTGGTCACTGTTTGCTCTCTCCATGGCAGCACTACGCCTTCATGTTGCCTGTTTAATGACCTGCAGCATCAGCAGGATGTGCTGCAGACATGGCTGAGCTGTAGTTTGTTTTTCCCCTCAGGTCCCGACAGCTGGAACTGGAGGACAAGCGCAGCACTTTGGAGCTGGAGTACAGGAAGTTAATGGAGATAAAAGGTGGGTGGTTCCGTCTGCAGAAACTCTGACCTCGCTCTGAATGCCATGAAAAGATACAAATATTTATAAGCAACAAACACTGCAATATTTTATTTTGCATGTCACTGCAGTGCTTTGTCTGTGTGCCGTTTTTCTCCATTCTAAACATCTTGTATCAATGCAGTCAGTAAAAAATATCAGCAGTCTGAACGCACTAAAAATTGTGAGTTTAGTGGGAATTTTATGCAAAGAATGTCAAAAGCATTGGGTTTAAGTAAATACTTACTCCCACCTGCAGGTGGCTGTATTTACTTCGATCACACTGCTGCCTCAGCCTTTAATATGATTAACAAAAATCAAGATATTTAAGTTCTTGGAATAAAAATGTTTTTCTTTTTTCCTAAAACTTTTTTCTTCTATATGTAGGTTTTAAAAGGGATTTAATGAGTTAAAAATATTTCTAAAGTAGCACCACAAAAAATCATTAGGTGGGGGTTTTTTTCAGTAGAGATGCACCGATCCGATATTATCTGTATCGGTCCTGATATTGAGAAAAAATCTAGATTGGGCATCATGGACAAAATGGATCGGTGCATCCTTATATTTTTAGCACAGAAAAATATCACTTGTTCACAAATAATTTGTTTTTATGTCATTTTTATGTTTGTTGTTCTTTTTTTTCCTTTTCAACAGATAAGACACCAGAGCAAGAGGAAGAAGAAAACCGGATCTTTGATCAGATTCTTGAGGTGGTGGGGATGATGGACTCTTTAGTGACATTTTTGGATGAGAAGCAGCAGAAAGAAATGAGCGAAAAGGAAGAAGCTCTCTCCATCAAAGAGGCCAAAAGACACTCCAAGGCAGGAGCTCAAGTTCAGTGGGCTTAAACGTTTTGGACACACACACACACAGGCTGGATGAACCTGCACAGATTGCAGGTGACGCTTCTTCTATGTGAGAGATTCAGACTTGGAACCTGAACGGTAATATTTTGCAAAGCCAAAGATGAGACGACATCATTGTTGGAGGCAGCAGACTGCCAGCGATTCCCTCAGAGGAAGAAAAACTCGAGGTTGTGTGGATATCCTGGTGTTCACAAGTCCTGGCAACAAACGTTATTTGAAAACTGATGTTTACACGTCTGTTAAGCAATCACCCGGAGACCTACCTGCTCTAGTGTCATAAACCTGAAGCTGAGATAAATCAGAGATTAGAAACCTGCAGAAGGACCTTCAGATAAACACGAGGGATTCTGTTTCTGCAGACATGTTGGTTTATTATTTATAAGTGATTTTAACTGTGTGTTTAATTACCACTGGACAAAACTTATCATCCAGGATATCTAGATTCTGTTTTATGTGTTTGCATACATGATATACACGAGTGGGACGTACAGTAACAGAATGAGGGATTCAAAGTTTATGAGATTCTTTTTATATCCATTTTGTTTTCATCTGTTACTGTTGATGAATTTTGTAGCATTTTCAGCTTTTCGCCGTGTTCTGTCTTCACAGCATGCTGGTTTGATAATCTCAGGGCTCGGCCATTGAGTTGTGCAGGGTCACATGTGGTTTGTTTGGGTGTAAACTGGAGAGGAAAATCATCCAGAATGAGACCGGTTTGTTGGACTTTAATGCCTTCATTCATCATTTGCAAATGAAAGAAATTGAGACTGAAACGGATCAGTTAATAGAAGCCTTACGCCATATTTATCATCCTGCTGCCATTTTGTGCCATTTGAACACCTTCACAGTTATCAAATAAAAATATCACACTTTGAGTCTTTGTTTTTAATACTTTCTTCCCACGCAGAAGCTAAATACATCAATATTAATTGTTTATTGATAACAATGAAGGATCTGCTGCTGCCGTACCTCAAACTTCAAACCTCTAGGGGGTGCACAAGAGTCAAGATAAAGACTGGGCACAATGTCATGCTTTAGAGATTCTGGCTCAACTGCTTCTGATTTATGAGCTGGTTTTAACCTTAATAATTTAAAATAAACAGAAATGTGACCCTGAATATTTTCATTTATCTGTGATTTATGTTGTACTTCTCTAGATTTGAAAGTAGTTATCTAAATGGTTCCTCTTCTATAAATTAGGTTTATTTGCAAAATACAATGTACAGAAAACAAACTAAGCAAGAACATATTAAATGGCTTTAATACAACTAATATTACCAGAATATTTCTCTAAATTCAACAGAAAAAAATGGCCTCAGAATTATTCAGGCCATTCATGACAAGTGTCTTTATATGGGGAGCGATTAATCATGATTAGTACCAATATCAATATGTTGTTTTTTTTCCAGTAAAGTTTTGACACTTTTGGGGAGATAAAGGAAAAATCCTCCCCTGAAACAGACACAAACAAGATAAACATAAATATCAGTTGTTCATATCAGTCCAGTTTCATTTATTGGACCGATACCGATATGTTAAAAAATGACTAATATCGGCCAATACCGATGTTAGACCCGATATATTGTGCACCCATAATTGGTTCCAGCTGCTCATCTTTTAATAACTTTTTAAAATTTACCTTTATATGTATAATATGCAAAAAAAAGGCTCCAAAATTCACTACAACATCCTTTAGGTTTGAGTCTGGAAAACTGCATTTTTAATTACGGTAATGACAGATGTTTACGAATGTTGCTTTATTACGTATATTATCTCTCAAAATCAAAGTAACTGTACTGTTATTAGTGAAAGAAATTGTTGCACCTTTGCTGTATTTTATTATTAGGATGAGACATTTACACATTTACACATTTTTTCAAATCCTCTTTTCCACTCAGCCTTTCTTTTCTTGATGCTTTATTTCCAGATTAAGGCATCTGTTTGCATTGGATGCATTTGAAATCTAAATGTTTAATTCTGTAAGAAATAATGAGCTGAAACCCTTCCTGTGAACGATTGACCCGGCTCTGCAGGTTCCTTCATCGTTACGTCAGCTGGGAAAAGATCCAACCCTCTGCCTGCAACTTTAAACAGGATTAAATGCTATTAGAAAAGAGCTAAATAATGATTAATGACTATTTTAAAAAGGTATACAATGAAGAATCTTTCTTTACTCATGTATTGAATTAATTTTTCTGCACCACTAATGCACATGTTGAAGAGTTTTATCTGGATTAAAAGAGGAAACTGTTCCAAATTAATTAAAATATCCAATATGTGAGCAGCATAAACTACAAGAGGTTTTCATTTTACCTCTGAAATAACTTACTGTTAATTCAACAAAAGCACATTTGCTGACTAACTGATTATTTCTGGCACCTCCTGACCTTCAAAGCCACCCTGAACATTCAGACCTTCTAAATAAAAGGACATAATTGCAGAACTCCCACTTGCTTCTAAATAAAAATGATTCTATAACCTCATATTATTTTAACAAACCAGTGTCTTTTTTCCACCAGACATCAAGCTAGCAGTGTGTGCAGCTGCCACATGCTCTCTACTCTCATGTCTTTAATCCAGGTTATATGAGCATGGATTAAATGAGCACCCAGATGAACACAAAGCAGTTTAATTAACCAAACTGCTTTGGTTTCTTCATGTCAACAGTCAAGCATGCAGCAATGATGAAAAATGTTACAATCTCTCGCAGTCGTTTTATCATTTCAGGAACAATTTAAATTATATAAGGCCTTTGATCCATTTAGCGTAATCCTGTTGGCCATTAATTTAGCCACCGGGAATCTAAAGAGCTGCAGGTGGTTTACATCACAGAAATGACATAATGAAAGGTGAGTCTTAGATAACGGCTGGTGGGGATTAAAGTGCTGTTGGTAGGACGGCGCTGCTCTAATCACACATTTTAAAAAACAAAACAGTGGCAAATTATACTCAGAAAATTAAATGTTGGATATTTCCATTTAGTTTAACTTAAATAAGAGCTTTTGTTTTTACATTGTGGAATGACTACAGAAGAAAAACACAACAGGGAATCTACAATAGAATGTCAATAGTTTGTTTTCAACTTGGCAACTAATAAATGGTACATTATCTCAAATAAAACTGCTAATAAGTCACATTTCTGTTGAACCCTTTGTAATAGTTTTTTAATTCAAAATGTTTCACATGTCATTTGTTGATGTTTTGATATTTGTAGCACTTTTGCATCATGAAATAGAAAGTCTTTGGAGTATTTTTTTTAAGGATTTTACATTTCCAGCAAGGGAGGTTATAGAGTAAAGAGTTGTGATTAAAACATCAACTTGACTGAAGGAATCGACACCACTCACAGTTTGTCCAGGAACACATTTATAATTAAACATAAGAAAACCAAGAGCAATTCATGATGTTCTTATTTAGCTGGGAAATTTTCTGTCAGTGTTAACCACTGAGTAAATGGCAAAATGAAATTGGTGTGAGGCAAAACACAACATTTTCACAGGAGCTTTATTTATGCATTTTTATGAAGAAACGTTTATGTTTTGTTTTCTTATTTACCTGTAGTTTCTAGACTATTTTGAGCTGAAAAACTTATGTAAGCTTCTGTCCTGCTGACATGATGGCTCCTCTTTTCATGGTAAAAAAAAATAAATCACTTGAAACACCTAAAATAGCAGATGACCACAATAACCTCTTGAGCCAGTAACCATGGCAACATAAAAGTGATAATCAGTTTGTTCATGTTCTGTCTCTGTTTGCGTCAGAATGATTCACCTCAGGTAGCCGAGTCCATCAGAATCTCTTTGTTCGTTTGTTTTTGACACCAGAAGCATCTTAAACATAAATGAACAAAGGAAACAATAACATATCAGAATATGCAGGATATAATTACAGACGTTTGGGGGATTTTATAGATCCAACTTCTGCAAGTTTTCTTGACCAGTCTAACACAGGAGTCTGCAACCTGAACCAAATGCGCTTGATAACATCGACTAAAATTGAAAAAAAAAAAAAAAAGCAAAATTTTTTGAAATATAGATATAACAACAAATGCAGGTTTTTAACAGTATTTCTTCTTTTTTTCTGCAATATTTGCACTTAATGTTCACAAAGAATGATCCTGAGGCACTAATAACATCCTTTTAGATCTGCTTTTTTTTGTTTTTGCATTTTCTGTCTCAGAAAAAAAACAGTACTCATCCTTTCTTATTTTTGTTTTAAATCCAGAAAAAAGAAACATAATGCCACCACTATGTTTTGGCTGTAATTTTAAAGCAAATTCAGAATTTGCTTTAAAATTACAGCACATTTCCTAAAGTGGACGTTTGTCTAAATTTCTAAAACATAGCATTTTTTCAAAACGTAATGTGACATTTGCGGCTCTAAATTAGTTTTATTTGGTTTTCCTGAGAGCAAAGTGACTCTTAAAGGTTGCAGATCCCTGGTCTAAAAGAAGTCTGCTGGGTCCGCTGTGAATAATCTCAGTTTCCAATAAAGAGATTAGAAATAACATCTTAATTGTTCCCAGTCTGAGCATTAGACAGGTCATTGCTGATAAATTTCCATCTAGCTGCAGCATTACCTCATGTCTTATATGAAAAACGTACGAGCAGACTAATGTTGTTGCTTTTGAACTTCAGATTTTTACACAAACTTTATTGTTTTATCATGTGGTAAAATAAAATGAAAACCAAAAGAGAGCACAGATTGTATTTACCACTAAACATAGCAGCACATCTGCATGTACCCAGGATCTCTCTTCTCAGATGCATTATTTAATTTAAGATCAATAAAGACTTATTGTATTGTGCACAGACAGTGCTAATGTTTACCAGCTGTAATTATGTGACCAGAGGGGACCATCTGCATGGTCTGCACAACATGTCCTCTGTCCCCGCTGCTCGCCTGTTCGTACAGCAAGTGACAAGAGCACCTGATGCAGATTAATACATAAGCCTGTTAAAGGTTGCCCTGAAGTCGAGTGGTGTGCAGCATACCGCAATAATCCAAAGCCCCATAGCTAAAGGACGCCTGCTGACTGACTGTACATTATCTGTGAAAGTGATGTCAACCCCAGAGGCTGTGAAAGAACTGTTAGTACCCATATAATAATGAATCTGATTCCTCCAGGATGGTAAAATTAAAAAGTAGAATCCTAAAAAAGTACTCAAATAAGAGTAAAAAAGCATTTGGTAAAAGGCCTACTCAAGTACTGAGTAACTGATCACATTATCAATCATTTAATATTTAAATATTACATTCAGATGGGATGGATCAAAATATAAAGTTGAAATTTTGGTATTGAAGGACCAAAATGACAATAATTTATATAAGTAACCAAAAAATTAACCAAATGAGCCAACAAAATTATTATTATTTTCAATATAAAACTTAAGAAACTTTAACAAAAACTGCAGGTGTGTGTCTGTGTCTGGTGAGTTTTTGGCTAAAACATATTTGCTCCCCAACGCAACGTTTACACCTGAAAATGGCTGCTAACAGATGTGCAATTATACAACCATACGTCTTTGAAAAGCAATAGTAGAACCTCCTGCACAACCAACAAGAATGCAGCAAGTAGTTGCTGGATTGTAAGTCAACAACAAAACACTTGTTTTTACCGAAGTCACTGTACTGTGCATACAGCAGTAAAACCAGCTGATGAAACGTGTTGGAGCTCCGCTTGGGTTGCTAGGTAACAGGCGGGACTTGGCTGTAGCTTAACAATCAGGAGGTTTTGGAAATGGCTCATAGTTCTGCTTTTGAATGTATAAATTTTAGCTCACCTCTCTCGCGCCCTACAGCTTCACCAATTCAGAAGACGTTGTTGTGAATACTAAGGCTAGTTATCTAAGGCTAGTTAGCATAGCCACCGATGGGAGCAGAAAAACAGTGAGTTGTTTCTCCCCTTTTACCACATTCAGCAGGTTCATGAGGATGATTGACAGCGCTAAGCCCCGCCTCCTGGTTCTGATTGGTTGTTTTTGGTTGCAAGGTGCTTTTCTTCAATAGCAACCCAGAGAGAGGATGGAGGAGATCCATCTTTTCACAGATTATCTGTCACATATTTTACTGTCACGTGGTGTAAACTGTTAAAAAATAATAATAATAAAGTTTTTTATCTCATCTTTTTCGCTTTATACTCTATTTAATAATAAAGCTATTATTATTAATAGCTATAAATTTCTGACACTTCAAAAATATCGTGACGTTTACTATTGGTATTTTTATTCTCCATTTGCTGCAGGGTTGTTGTTCCGCGGCTGCAGCCAGGTGAATGAGAAGCCCCGCCCCTTCCGGGTTCTGTCCACAGGGATGCAATAATCCCCGACGTGACAACGGCTATTTGAGCGCTGCTACACTCAGTAATCAGTCCAGACCCCGCTGAGCTTTTGGTAGGAGAGTCACAGATCTTTACCGTGCAGAGCATCTCGGTGAGTCTCAGCTGTTTGATGCTTCATTTTCATGATGCGAACAGCTTGTTTAGATCAATAATTGACAATATCTTCTGTTTATTGTTGTGCTTGTTTCTTTTTTCTAGTATGGGTTCAAACCTGAGCTGAATGTCTGATGATTCATTTGTGTCGCAGAGATTTTATGTTTTGTTTTTTGTTTTTTTTCCGCGGATGCTGCAGCCTCTTCGGCTCCTCTGTTGGTGCATGAATGCATCATCCAGTCTCAGTATTTTCTGTTTTCTGTCACGACAGAATAACTGTAACAGAAATTAAACAGAAGGAGAAATGATCTCTTTTGAAAGCTGCAACTTGTTGATTTTAGAAATCACTTTCGTTTCCCTGGTTTTGTTGTTTTTGCTGCAGTCATGTAAGGAAATGAAAACCGAATCTACTCTAAAACTCTCATTAATTTCAACGTTAAAGTTTAATACATTTAACTGAACTTAAACTAAGAAGGAATTAGGCTTCACTAATAAATTCTGCAGCCGATTTTTGCATCTCACTCAGTGTTGATCCAAATGCCCTCTGTTTCTTTGTACGTCATCTTTGCCTTTATAAACAGGCAGTACCATTATAAAATATAAATCTGTGCAGTGTAACCTGTTATTTAGATCATTTCACCTCTTTTATTTGTTTTCACTTTGTTTTATTAGTGTCAGTATAAGCGTTTTTCTTTTGTCAGTAATCTGTTAAATATATATATTCTCCTTTCAATATAATCACCTTCCTAATATAATAGTCTAAGTAATTTTTTGTCGAAAGGGATTTGTTCTATTTTTTCTTACATTTTTTTGTTTGCCTAAATTAAAAAAGAGGTGGTGTTTTGTTTTTGTTTCTTATTAAACAAAAACACTTCTGGCAAAAAAATAAATAAAATAAAATATTTATTTGCTTATTTATTTCAGGTAGACAATAAAAAGTAAAAACAAAATAAAACAAATCATGCCAACTGACGTGCAATTTTACACGACTTGTTCCAAAAGAAACAGGTAGAAGATACAATATCTTATGACTTCCTGCCCCTCCAAAATGACTTAGGTTATTAATTTTAGGACAGTGATGATATGTTTGATTCCTGTATGTTTCATTAGGCCTTAAGGTATTTCAGGGTGTCACCTGTGAGACAGTCAGGTCTCCAGATCAGGAGTTTCTAATCCCTTATATAAGAGGAAAGAGGACAAGAAACCAAAGTGGGTAACCTGCTCATTAAAAGTGTTCCTAATCCTTCTTGGAACCTCCAGTTTTAATGGCTTCTTCCCAAACTCGGTTTTAATCCTTCCAGGTCTTGATCTGGTTATTTCCTCAGGATCTGATTTTATTCTCATCATTCAGTTTTGCTTTATTCCCTTTGTGAAGTTGATGCACAGATGTGAGCTGAATAAACTGGCTTCTGATCAGATTATTGGGCGAACCCTTAGTCTGCTGCTGTCAGACAGTCTGAGCTGTGCGGCAGACGCATCAACCTTCACAACTGCTTCGTCATGCCTGCAGTAATCCCACATGACTGTCTGGACGTATGATTATTATATCACGATGGAGGAGTCGGCACGCTGAGCAGGCGTCGCTTCCCATGCAGCACTTTGACATTCGTGGAGCTTCGGTGTGCGCTGACATCTCGGCTTGTGTCTTCTGTTTCCCTCTGAAAGAAATCCCCGCTGCAGACATGGGGCGCCAGGAGGGCGACTACGCCTGGAAGAAGAACACGGAAAACATCCAGGAGATTTTTGAATTCATAGAAGAGTTGGGATCGTAAGTACTTCGCTCATCTGTCACTTGTTGTTTGAAATGTTCTGCACAGCTGGAGGTGGAGCAGATTAGTGGTTTGATTGGATTGACCTAAGGAGGCCTGCTTCGTTAAAGTTTTAGTTTCCTGATGGTGACTGTCTGATGAGGCAGAGACAAAGTTCATTCACTGAAACTGGGACCTGTCTATTGGTATTTTTCTTAAAAAATTAGTAAAAAAAAAAAAACGGGAGATGTGCCGCTCAATCTTTCTTCTCATAAAGAAAATCTAAAGCTTCAAATGTCTCATATTAGCAAAAATTAGGGGCAAAATTTACATTTTCATTCATGAATAAAACAGAAATAATGCAGCTTCAGCATGAAGAATAAATGTACAACTCATGAAAAAATGAAGTGACCTCTTTGATTGAACAGTTTATCTGATTTCACTCTTTACAGCTATATGTTTGAGTAAAATTAACATTTTTCTTTTATTCTATGTACTATTAACAACATGTCTCTGAAATCCCAAGCAAAAATTTAGCATTTATTTCCAGAACATGAGAAAGAGTCACAATAACGAAAAAGACGCAGTCTGAAAAGTCTGAAAGCTCATTATTTGAGCTTTAATGTAAAGAAAACAAGTCCATATTCATTTAGGAACAACAATACTAATATTTTAACTCAGGAAGAGTTCAGAAATCAACATTTGGTGGAATAACCAAGAGGTTTTCAATGGGGTTCAGTGCAGTGGGCTCTTCATTTTTCTATTTTAGATAATTTTTTCTGTATGTTCCACATGTTACCTGAACAAAAGTGCCTATTTTTTATTTATTTATTTTACTTTTTGTCAAATTCTCATCTCCATAAATGATCCTAAATGTGAAAAACCGACCTTTAAAAAAATATCTATGTAAATGTGAACATATTCGATGCTCCTGAAAATGAACAGTGGTTTTCTAATCAGTGCGGCGAAGTGATAAAAAATGTAAATTCAGTATTTATACATGAAAAAAGACACTAAAACAGACAAAAATATAAAGCATTAGCTGAAATTCCTCCAGCTGAAGTCATTGCTCCGTAACTTGTTGCTCCACTCTGTGCAGACGGTTCTTAATCTCGTCTGCTGGCCTGATTTCTTTCCCATCAAAGGAGATAATCAGCAAGTTATAAACAACAGATATTAAAAAAAAAGTCTAATGTGCTGCCAAACTGAAAACACAATCTTGTAGAGAATGCTGTCGAGGGATTTTGAGCTGCGAGCGTCAGCAGTGATTAGACTGTGTTTTCCCCGCAGGGAATGTGTGGCTCAGTTAGTCAAAAGCAATTACGTTTATTTCCCTGAACAGCTTCAAAAACAGGCTCAAGGTTTTGGTAATGTGGGCGAAGATTTATGGAGACCATAACGTGCTAAATGTTTTTTCAATGGTTTACTAAAAAGAGGCACCAAAATTGTCTCTTTGTAAGTTCACTTTCATTCAAGTGGTTGACCCACTTTCAAGAGAAATGTAGCTTCATTCACTATATTGTCATAAAAATTCATCAGAATTTAAAAAGAAATAAAGCATGTTCTTAAGGGATTACGCTTAATTAACAATAGATATTTTTAGTTTGACAGTTTGCTGAGAAAAAAGATAAATTGTTCAAATTGTAGTACACACTTCAGCAATAATGTCGACTATGATTCACTAGAATTCATTGTGGTGTTCCACAAGGTTGTGTCGTCAGCTCTGAACCTTTTGTGCTGTTGTTACACATAAACTATTATTAATATGAAATTTATTAGTTTCAAATAATGGAGCAGTCAAAAAGAAAACGTTTGACATGAATAAATAAACAAAAAATTAGATTTGGTGATAAGCAAACAAAACATAACGTCAGTTTTATAATAAATTATATCGTCAGCATCCTAAAATAATGACCTAAGTCATTTTATTGATTTATTTTTTTTGCCAAAAGTTACATATTTTGCCTAAATCATCTTTTGGCAAAAAATTACTTTAGGAAGATGATGACATCAAAATGTTCCAAAAACTTATGGACAAAAAAATTCAAAAATACGGTTTGATTATCATTGTGAGATTCGACTATCCTAAGTCTCTGTTTTCTTTTTGTTTTATTTAAAAATGTTTTATAGACTTTAAAAATGTTTAAGTGTATTAAGACGCTTCTGACTTTGCTTTTTGTGTGTTATTTGTGAATAAAAATGAATATGACATACATTCGTTTGACTAAACAAAATCAAATCGTGCTATTGTACTAAAGGACGTGTGGACTCTCTTGAGAGCCAGATTAATGAAGATGTTCTTATTTATGATGTTTTTTTTATTTTGTCTCTAATGGTGCCTGAATATTTCTAGCTTACCTGGTAATAAAAACAAATCAGGTCATAAAACTACAAACAACTACAGTCCAGATCAGCTGTGACCTTTTTTTTGTCCATATGAAAAGTGTGTCACCTCCTGGGCAGATGGCGGCTTTATGATATCCTGTCTGCCTGAAAACCTTGACACCTGTCCGTGACCCGTCCCGCTCAGCGTCTGCTCCTTAAGACGCCCCGCCGCCGCACATGTTCACCGTCTGACCTTTGGAGCCCTCAGCTGGCCGCGGTTTCCGTTGCGTCAGGGATAAACGCTCTAATCCACCTGGAGGAACAACTATTCCCAGACTGCAGCTGAAGATAGCGTGGGAACAGAACACAATAACAAGATTCTGGCATGCAAATAGTTAAGCTGCAGAGTTGATCAGATCTTAATCTTATGATAACACTATTTTTTATTAGCTCCAAAAAACTCAAATCTGGACATTTTTATTCCAGGAAGAGGCATTAAAGAGAATAAATGAAACATTTCCTTTCTTTGTAACACAAAAAACATACAAATAAACTGGTTATTCAGTCAAATATCTTAAAACTACGGGATTTGGTTAATTTAAAAATTGTATTAGTTATGTTTACATTATTACCAATTAATTTAATTCTATGTGAACTACTTTAAAGCAAATGTGCATTTCAGTGAATTATGGAATAAAATTATTATTTGTGCATGATGAAATTTGTTAAATTGAGTGAATAAACCTATTGATTGATTATTGATATGTCAAACTGCAAATAACTGCTGCAGTGCTTTGCAAAGCTTATCACATTTTGTCTTGTTTACCACCACAACCAACCACAAATTTTAAAAAATATATACTTTTTTTCATTTCTCAAATATGCACTGCCTTTAGTTGGTCTGTCACAAAAAAAATCTAGGTTAAATTTAGCAAGGAACTAAAGATTTAGTAGCCTGGTTGAAGTGGGTTTTTTATTTCCAAAAGTAAAAATCATTTTCTCCTGACTCATCTGAAGCTGCTGATGCATTAAATTATCACAACCTACAAATGAACGTGTTTAATTAACTTTCAAAATGTGAAAAAGCTTCTAGCAGACGAACAGGAAAGCAGGTTAATAGTTATGTGACTATCTCATAAAGGAATTACTCATTTCCTCCACCGCTGAGTGTCTTAAAGTCATTTGTGTGTCGTCAACAGAGGCGCGTTCTCTGAGGTCTACATGGTGAGAGAGCGGAAGACCGGGAAGACGTTCGCCATGAAGTGCGTGAAGAAGAAAAAGAAGAGGGACATCAACCTGGAGAACGAGATTGCTGTGCTGAGAAAGTAATTACTGTTTTATTAAACGTTCCTCAGCTGGAAGAGAGTTAAAAATGTCTCATAAAATCCTGTTTGTGTTTTTTCAAACAGAATCCAACATGAAAATGTTATAGGGATGGAAGATTTCTACGAAAGTCGAACGCATTACTACCTCATCATGCATCTGTGAGTTTTCTGTTTGTGTGAGAATCTAATCAGAGCTGCTAATGATGGGGATGATTGAATTTTACCGGTGTGGATTTTCTGCCTGGTTAGGGTTTCGGGCGGTGAGCTGTTCGACCGTATTCTGGACCGCGGCGTTTATTCAGAGAAGGACGCCAGCAGGGTGATCCAGCAGGTTCTGGAAGCCGTCAGCTACCTGCATGAAAACGGCATCGTGCATCGAGACCTCAAGGTGAAAAATTACATTCATATTTTATCCCCCTTTTAATACAATAAACCAGAGTTGGGCTGTAACTTTATTATTTATTAGTTTTTTTCCTATGTACTTTTTACTTTTATTTGAGTAACTTTATCATAAAGTATTTCTACTCTTACTTGAATAAAGTTTCTGGATTTTCTACCCATTGAATGAAAAACAAACTTATTTAACCAAAAATTCACCACACACCTGAAGTTTTTGTTAAAGTTTCATAAGTTTTTATTGAAAGAAACTGATTTGGAAACATTTTCTTTTGCCTGATTTTGTTAATTTTCTTACTTATATGAATTATTAATATATTGGTCCTTAAAATACCAAAATTTCCACTTAACTTTATATTTTGGTTTGCCTGATGATGGAATTTTTAAATATTAAATGACTGATAATTTGACTTTTTACCAAATACTTGTTGATTAATCGATTAATCATCAGAATTATCATAAATAATCATTAGTTACAGCTCTAATTAGCCTTATAGCTGCTTTAGGATGTTGGGATGAACAGATTTTGTGTGTTTCTTTCCTCATAGCCAGAGAACATCCTCTACTATAGCCAGGACGAAGACTCCAAGATCATGATCAGTGACTTCGGCCTGTCAAAGATGGCCGAAAACGGCATCATGTCCACAGCATGCGGCACCCCAGGTTACGTAGGTAAGGAAACGCTCTACAGAAAATGATCAGGTACTAGAAATGTGACACAATATAAATTATTTTAACCTTTTCTTCTCTCTGTCAGCTCCTGAAGTTTTAGCACAGAAGCCCTACAGCAAGGCAGTCGACCTCTGGTCCATTGGAGTTATCACATACATCCTGTAAGCATCAATTAAAAATCCATTTTCACATTAAAGGCTGCCTGATGCATCTGAGATCTATAAATACTAAAAGTATTGATTAATTGATGAAGAATGCCTTTAGGAGGCGAGGATATGCAAATATAATAAACATATGTTAATAGTAGGTGAACAATAGCGCCCCCTAGTGGAAATGTTCCTACATAGAGCCGATATGTGGATTTAAATAGTAAAATTAGGAACACTGATCAACATATTTGATATGTATTGATCAGAGTTGAGTAGTAACTAGTTACATTTACTCAATTACATTTAATTTAATAACTGTTTTGATAAAAAAAAAATTACTTTTAGGGGTATTTTTTTAATGTTTTATTATTACATATTGTTACTGTTACTTGAGTTACATTTCTGGATTCTCCACCGTCTGAATGATAAACAAACATGCTTTAACCAAAAATTCACCTGAAGCAGTTTTTGACAAAGTTTCAGAAGTTTTTTATTGAGAGAAACTGATTTGGAAATTTGATCTTTTGTCAGATTTTGTTATTTTCTTTGTTACATACTTGAATTATTGTCATTAAAATACAAAAACTTCCATTTAACTTTATATTTTGGTCCATCTGATGATTTTTCACTAACTACTTTTTACTCTTACTTGAGTAATTTCCTAGATGGATACTTTTTACTTTTACTTGAGTAGAAATATATTGAAGTAGTGCTACTCCTACTTGAGTATAGTTTTTGAGTATTTTGGTATTGCTTGTTTTATTGCTGGTATAGAAAGTCACAAATTGGTGACTTTCTATGATGTATAACACTTTGAATCTATTTGATGCTGAAAGATGATATACAAATAAACTTAAATTAAATTGAAAACATTTATTAAATTAACTAAATGCCCATGTTTCATTGCAGACTCTGTGGCTATCCTCCTTTTTATGAAGAAAGTGAGACAAGACTCTTTTCCAAGATCATGAAGGCTCAGTATGAGTTTGACTCACCATTTTGGGATGACATATCTGAATCTGGTAAGTACATTCCCTTTTCATGCACAAACTCTCTCTCTTTATAGTGTCTTCTTGTCTTTTTTCCAATAAAGTAAGTGTCCCATTTTCCTCTGCAGCCAAGGATTTCATCCGTAATATGATGCAGAAGAACCCCAGCATGCGCTACACCACAGAGCAAGCTCTCCGACACCCCTGGTGAGTTGCACTCATCTGTTTCAGGTAATGGTCTAATCTCCATCTTGGAATAAATCTAAGCTTTCCATTGCGTTGTCCGCTCTCCAGGATAATCGGAAAGACGGCTCGAAGCCAAGACATCTACTACTCCGTCAGCGCTCAGATCCAGAAGAACTTCGCCCAGTCCAAGTGGAAGGTCAGTTCGCTCTCATTTCCTGGATTTAATGTGATGTAACCTGAAGATGCAGTTTGGAGTCCATTAATCAGGTGTGCGCCTAAATCCTTCCCGATTAAGGTCGGTTAAATAAGATGGGCTTATGGAAAAGTCACTAACTGATGATGAGGTACCAAACCAAATTGGATTGGTCCCCAATAGAAATTAGCTTAAAACATCTGCCAAGTTTATTTGCGTCACACATTTCAGTTCATCATTAAAACATCACCAACTACCACATTTTAATTTGTCAAATTACATCATCAAAATTAAGAAAATACACATAAAATATGTAGATTATTGTTCTCTAAACAGGTTGCAAAATAGTGTGTTTTTTTACATTAGTTGAATATTGACAAAGTTTTGTGTACATTAGTAATAGAAACGCAGCGAATGTTCTGCTAACGTAGAAAATCTTTTCAATTTCTTTCTTTCCTTTAAATAAGAAATGCAAGTAAAATTACGTGTGAATAAGTTAGTCATTAAAAACATGACATGAGCCTCCAACTACTTCCTGTTGTCGTCTTCTTCCTGGTTTGTTGATCATACGACTCGTAATGAGAAAAAGTGTTTTCATTGCAAAATAAACCAATTTTGAAACAGTCAAAAAAAAAGCGTCATAAAGCACATTTATTTCCCAAATGTCAAATTATATAGTCAATGTAAACGTAGCTTGTGCAACGACTTTAAGGGAGGAGTAAATTCAGGCCAAGACAATGAGGAAATTTCTGAGTTTTAAATGTAGAAAATTTACTAGTAAAAAACCAGAAATTTTGAGATTAATCTCATAAATTTTCAAAGAACTAAATGGAACTTTGCGTTTCAAAAGTTTAACATTTGCTAGAAAAAAAAAATTGAATTTTCCAAAAGTCAAAAACTTTCAGATTTTGAAACTTCAAGAAAAGAAAAGAACATATTTTTTTTCCTGAAAACTTATGAGATTAATCTTAGAAATTTGAGTATTTCTCCAGAAACTTTTCCACTTTTCAGATTCAGTATTTTTATCTTGCTTTGTTGATAAAAAAAAACAAACAAAAAAACAATGCCTTTTCATTGCATGGTTAATGGAAATTGGGGTGATGTAAAAACCAGGAAGATTTGTTGAAACGTTGTCTTGAACAGAGGTATTAAAATGACGCCTGTTTTTCCTTGTTCTCCATACAGCAAGCCTTCAACGCCGCTGTAGCCATCAATCACATGAAGAAGCTGCAGCTGGCGCACACAGAGCTGGCCCTGCGGCAGGCCAGCGTCCCAGACATCAAAGTGATCGATGTGTCTTCGCCAACAAAGAGCCGCAAACACCTGGATCCGGAAAAGCCAGAGATCAAGAAGGAAGACATCAAGGGCAACACAAGCGAGACGCAGCACATGTCTCTGCCCCCGAGCCACGTCGATCTGAAGAACCACTTCCACCCACTGAAGGCCAGTCAGAGCCAGAACGCCGCGCAGCACGCGCCCACCATGGCCGAGCAGGGGAAGCACGTGTACCACTCAGAGCCCGCCAACCTGAACGGGTAGGCGTCAGAATCCAGTCATGAATCTGGACTGTGAGACAGAAGAAAACATCTGCAAAAAAAGAGCAGGCGTACATTTCTGCCAAAAAACTCTCATAAATATTCTAGGAAAAACCTGGAAATTTCTTAGTTTGAAAAGTTGAAAATTTGCTACAAGAAACTCAGAAATTTTAGATTAATAACAGAAACTTACTAGGAAAAAAAACAAAATTTCTGAGTTTGAAAAGTCAAACATTTGCTAGAAAGATATCAGAAATTTTCATGAAAAACACTTGGAAATTTCCAAGCTGCAAAGGCTTGAAAAAAAATCTCAGGAATTTTTAGATTAATCTCAGAATTTTTGAAACACATGTTAGTTGTTTCAAAAAGAGCTTGAAAAGTCAAAAATGTGTGAGAAATTTTGTAGAAAAATCGTAATCGTTTTTTCTGGCAAACTTTCAACTTTTCAAAGGCTAAATTTTTCTTGTCCTTTTTCTGGAATATTTCTGAGATTCATCTCAAAATTTCAGTTTTTTTGGCAGAAATTTACTCCACCATTTTTTATTTATTTATTTATTTTTTATCTATATTGGTCTTAAACACATCTGATGTGCGATGACGTTTTTCTGCTTTTCTTTTTTTTCTTCAGGTACGCTAAAAACCGGAGTGGGAAGACTGTACAGACCGGAGTTTGCTCTATCATGTGAAAGCCGGATGAAGTTTTAATGAATTAAAACGTTTTTGGTAAGTAGAAAATCAAATGCAATATAAATTATGTTGCACTTGTTCACATTTTGTCACTTTACAAACAACATACATAATATATTTTGTTAGTATTTTATGTGAAGAGTTTTTTTTTTGTGTGTGAAGGTTGTCAAAATTTTTCATATAAATAAATCTAAAAAATATTCATCACCAAGAATCCATACTTTCTCAAGCTCACTGAGTGTAGGCTTTGACTGGACCATTCTAACACCTAATCATCTAAAGCACACCAACAAACACTAAACTCTCCATCTTTTGGCAATGCTTATCTCCTGGAAGCTGGGCCTCCACCCAAATTTAAAATCCTGGATCTCATTTGCTTTTTCCGCACCTCTGTAAATATATTTGAATTTTATTGGCCGGATCCAATTTCTTTGGGTTGTAAATTCAGGTACAATTTGAGCTTTTGAAATGATATCAGCTGCTCCCAATTGTGAAAACAACGCCTTGTTACCATGGTTACACTTCATAACGGCTGTCTGAAAATAAAAAATAAGTAAAAGCAAAAACTCTTTCAGCTGCACAGCATCCAAAACCAAATGGAATAATCACAAACAAAGGTCTCCTTGAGCTGCTCTTGATTTTTTACATGAAATGATTCATGTAAAATACAGAAATTTGAGGTTATAAAGTGACAAAATGTGCCTGAATACTCATGCATCTCAGTTTCAGCTCATACCAAAGATGAAACCCTGGTGTTTCTGCCCTCTGCAGGTCAGTGCTGCTGTTTTGACTCGGTGTGACGCCGTCTTGTGTCAGCAGCTCCTCTCTGCTCAGAGTCAGAGGAGGTTGACCCCCAGTGGACCCGACCGGTCCGCACCATCAGTCTGTGGGACTTCTTGTCGGAAAGAGTGCCAATAAAAACTCAAACACTCACATCAAACCTCCAAACATTTATCTAAGACACACATCTCCACAATGCAGACGTTGAGTTTCAAAGGACGGGATGGTGGATTGGAAAAGAGAGTTCCTGATCTTTTTAAGGAAAGTCGACTTGATACCTTTGGGGTTTGTTTGGAGCTTTTTTCAAAGGATCATTTGAGATCTGAAAAGCAGGCAGGAAGGAAACGATAACCTTCACCCACTTTTGTAAATAAATGAAAACCCACATTGTAAATAAATCATTTTAAAGAAGTGCTCACAGCTTCTAGTAAGCAACACTGATGTAAATTTATGTCTTTATTCTTCCTGTAAATGTTTTTCTTTGCCTGCTCAAGCGAATAAATCACAGCAATTATGAATGTTGCAAGTATGATTAAAAATTGCCAATGCATAGCTGTTGCATGCCATCCGCGATTTAAAACCTAAATGTTTATTAATTGCTTAGTTAAAGCACACTTTGTAATGTGATTTTTTTATTTTATTTTCTTCAATTCAATTCAATTATATTGATCTTGTTTGCAGTATATTCTGAAGAAATCTGGTTGGCTCAGAAATAAAAGCTAAATGTGAAATTCATGTCATTCATCTACTTGAACTCATGAGTCAATAAAATATTCATTTACCAAAAATGTTTCTCAAGTTGTTTTCTGTTGTTTTTAACAGAGATATTTTAAAAAATAACTATATAAATAAATAAAAATATATTAATAAAAATAAATAATAAAAAGATTTTAAAGATCTACATATGACATGAAATAAAATGTCTGAAATAGGCAAATTCTGAGTTGTTAAAATAATTTTCAGCATTTTTACTGACTAAGCACTGATTAAAGTGCTTAGAACATTTTACTACATATAATTTGACTCAGTTATAATACAAATTGTAAAATAGGTCAAAAAAAATGATAGAAAATCTAGCAGTGAAGATTTTATCATCCCCTAATACAATAAGTAGAGAGGAGTGTTTTTTTATATTAGGTATAAAAAGAGAATCAGCAAGAATATTTTTTAAAGTAGGGTAAAAAATAAATACCTGAACTTTTTTAGTAGAGCATTTATGTATGACTGACTGATCAAAACTGTAAATAAACTTTTTTCTTACTGTATTTCCCTATTTTCAGAAACTCTTTAGGCATTTTTACCTTTGACCTGATTTAGTGTCTCCAATTAAACTAACCTGAAAGCCAATTAGCAGGCAACACTTCATTAGATCAGATTACATTTAAGCTCCCAACACCGTTAGGATTAACAAGAGTGTATTTAGAGCGGCAGGTTTCAAAAAACGTGAATTACACTCAGCATAAAACGCATTTTCAGAAGCTGCAGCAAAAAGATCCCTAATTCAATGTATGTAAGTTTAACCAACTATATTTTATACATTGTTCCTCTTGTCTGCATTTGCTCTATATCTAAAGAAAACTCTTGGATTAAAGAAAAATCACCCTTTCATTTTTGAAATGCTGTAAATGAACATTCTAGTCAGGTTGTTAGTAATAATAATTTTTATTTAAAAGTAAACTAAACAGGACATCCTACCCTTTTTCATCCAAATCCTCACTGAAAAACCTCCTCACATCTGGACCCAGTTCCTCACCTCACCTAAAAGACCGGCTTGGTAAAGTCCAGTGGGAAGACAGACTGTCCATTCAAGCGCAGAAACGCAGCAAATTGGGGCAAAGGTCTCAAAACAGGCTCAACCTTTTCCCGGCAGCTGCCAACTCAAATGCCCAGAATCCAAAGTCACTTTGTAGAGTAACATTTTGGACAACGTAATCACAGAGAGATTACCACAGCCTCTTTGGAAAGCCTCATGTTTATTTAGCAAAAACAAACCAAAATGTGCAACATTACCAATGGGTGCCGAGGCCGAACCATGGAAAAAAATAAAAGAGATAAACTGGTGAGAGGTTATCCTTACATAGAAACAAAGTCCCAAATTTAAGTAAGAAATCAGAGAACTTTAATGGCTTTTGGTGTATAATTTTTACCCTGATGGATACTCGTACACTGGAAAAACACAAAATCTTACAGGGTTTCCCAAAGAAAACTTGTTTTTGAGTTTAAAAATATTTAAAGTTGGCAGGAAATTTGAAAATATCACTAGATAATTATGTGTTACTCAAAGAATTATCAACAATACCTAAACACCAACTACAAAGTCTTTTTAAAAAAGGCAAACATTAAAATAAATAAATAAACAATTCTTAGTCTGGTGGGAGTATAAGTTATACTTATACTTTCTAGTATAACTACAATAGTTATACTAGAAAGTAGACCAAAAATACTTGGTAAGTTTTTGTGTTTTTGCAATCTACTACAGTGGTCCAACAGTGCAAAACACTTTTGAAAAACATAGTAACTGAAAAATACAACGACATTAACAAAACAGCAGAGGTAAATCCCAATGGGAAACCTGAGACATCGTTGATTGGACGATATAATTTATCACTTTAGAACTGGAAATTATTCTACTTTTAGTATTATTCTTTTTGTTTAGTTAGATAGATAGACCAATTACTTTGATATTCATAAGATATCAAAGTAATAATTGAGGTATTATTTGTTTTGGATAATTTTTTTGCTTGTTTTTGATGATGATAAAAAAGGCTTTTGATGATGTAGTGAGCATGGTGGACAGCTTGTGGATCGCTGATGAGGCAGTAGAGTTATTGCCTTTAAGATGATCTGAACAAAAACATATGGCAGTAGGAGTTTGCCCTGGAATTATTCACCTCTATTGTTGTGTCCTACCTTGCCTGAAGGTGTTGGCAAGGCCCTTCTAATGTTCAGATGGCACATGATGGCAGAGTAGCTTCGGTCAACCTGCCCCAAGGCAGCTGAGGCTACAATCCAGTAGCTTGCCATCATCAGTGTGTGAATGTGTGTGAATGGAAATGATTGATTTCATTCTAAGACACCTTAGAGAACCCTTTGAGGTTTGAAAAGTGCTATATGAGTCTGATATCATTTTATTTGCAAATGTTGGGCCACTGCAGCAACAGCACACAAAGAAAGCAAATGCACATATGAAGCTCTGTGGTTTTGATTTTGACCATATCCTTAGCAAATTTCACAATGCTTCCCAACATCCTTCCCTAGAGAAAACAGCTATACTCCTGCTTGGGTTTGAAGCAAGATATCCTAATCCCATGGTTTCATATTTTAAACCTGATGCAGTCAGGAAAGCAGTAACGGTAAAAATCCAAGAGATTGCTACAATGGAGAGTAAATGCACCCTGGTGCATGGACATTGATGCTAATCCAGGAGTTAATAGGCTAGTCCCAATGTCTAAGAACTTTGGATATTGATGGATATAAGATGTAATGGAAAATGTTATAATGTGCTCCTCACCCCTCTTCTGCTTTAGGTATTTCTGCATAGTCTTATCATAAGATTGGTCAAGCTGCTCTCAAGACTTTTGCAGTGTCATATAATAGCAGGGGAGAGTTCCTTGATCCTGGAGACTATCTAAGTGTTACTTCCCCAACGTAGAACTTATCTGCCCTCTTTAGCATGAAAGAACAACCCCTTATCCTTAACAATAGACAAATGGCCAGACCATCTGTGTTGGGCTCCACATTGTGAATCACAATCAGAGATTATAGTCCAATCAAATCTCTCTTCTCTGACCAGAACCTATAAAAGGGAGCCAGATCCACTGTTAGTCAAAGCAGACTTGACAGACTCATTTGACTCTGTATTTCTGTTCTCACCTTCCAAGGTTTTAATACATTTTTTCAGACTCTTGTTAAAGTAATTTTTCCATATCAGGGATAGGAGCTACTCTACTCTGTAGTGCTGTTTGATCCCTACATCTAGAAAGCGTCTTATTCCTTAACATTTCTGGGGTAAAAGAAACCCAAGGAATGGTAAAACCACTTCCTCTAAGCAATGGATAGTTTCAGTCTTCTTTCTATTCATGGTAATAAATGGACAGCCATCATGCAAAATTGTGGGGTTTTTTTGTATTTTTTGATTAATTTAAGTGACTATCTGTGTATCTGTACCACTGGAAAGATACAGATTGAATTTTCTTTCAAGGTGACGTTATTGCTCTCTATCCTAATCTTTTAAAAAGTTCGTTTTGTATGTTCTTTCCCAGCTTGTTGACATTGTCGATCGATATGACAACTTTGACCACAGAATTTGTTTTTATTTAAACTCTTGCATGAAACTTGCTACATTGACGCGGTTATTTCCCAGCAATTGAAGAAGTTCTTTTCAAAATCTGACAGAAAGCGCAAACATCGGAAAAATTGAAAAAGACTGCATGTAGAGTCGAGTTTTAAACCCAGGAAAGTTGCAAGAAAGACAATTACCTCAGTATATGCTGTATCTGCTCTACCACTGACCCATAAGACACCTAGAAATTTAAATATTTAATTTATCAGTTATTTTCTGACTGGATCACTGAAAAGACAAAAGACAGACATTGACCATCACTGTGGCTTAAAATCCAACTGGACTAAAAGCTACCGTGCAAAACGTGCATCATCTGTTGCACAAATGTTGATTCAGCCCTAATGTGTGTTCTGTCTGTTTCACTGAGTGTGCATGACACATGGTCTTGTGTGACAAAGATCAGACGCATTTCCCAACTCACTTGCCTGATTTCACCCCTCTGTCGCGTGCAGCAAGATTTGGGTCGAAGGGCATGGAGTTTGAGGCAAAGATTGCATGCACACGCGAACATACACACACACACACGAACATTGCATCTTACCGAGTCAGATGGGTTGCAGGAGTGCAGGAGTCAGAGCATCACAGGAGTGCATGATTCAAAGGATTGTGTAGCACCTTATCTGGCCATGGAACTTATCTGTCGGTGTTCAATAAGGGGTATTCCTTGTATAACCAAACAATCTTTGTCAGTCAATATGTGGGAGGGACTTTTCTCAGCCACACATATTTTGATTGGACATTGTTCAAGCTCACCTGAGGAGGACTATGTGCACAGTTACAACTCACCCAATGCAAATCAACCACACATGTTGTTGAGTTTGTATCAGTATTGATGGATATGCCAAAACCCTATTGTTGGAGATTGTCCACACACCAAGCTGTTTACTGTATCTGCTTTGGCGCAAATGTGATGTCACATGCTCAACATCATCTATAAGGAGTGTTTCACTTCTTGCTCTACAACTTCATGCCCTTTGACACAAACAAGTGTGAATCTCTTAAAAAAAATGACTGCAGTACCTCATGAATATGCATGAAGTCTGAGGGAGTTGACGTGGCTCTTCTTGCCCTTAAATTGCAGGATTTTCTCTTGCCTTTCCACCATCAAGATTGAGCCAAACACTTTGGGACAATCAAGAGTTTGGTACGTGCTTCAAGGTGAGTTGTTGCTTTTAAAACAAGTTAAACATTTTCAGGACTATTTTCTCAGACAAAACAGGTTTGTACATTGTTTTTTCTTGATTTTATTTTCAGCAGGCTCATCAAATCCAAATATGGAAAGCATAAGTGACATCATTCCTCTCGCCAAGGATCTGCTGAGCCAGAAGCCTACCCGCAGCATGTTGAAGATCTACATGCTTGGCTCCACTCTGGCTGTCCTTGGAATGGTTGGCGGAATGGTGGAGATGATTTTCCTGCCCTTTGTGGAGGATCGCACCATAGAGGAAGAACTGGAGCAACTTCTCATTGAAAACAAGAATAAGAAAAATGTCCCAACAGTTGACAATACATCTGTTCGTACTGAAGCTGAAGACGTGATGGCAGTCGTAATGTCTGAGGCGAAGGTCAAACATCCGGGAACTGCTTTGCAGAGAAGCTCAGCCAACCGTTTGCATGCATCTTAGGAAAACCCTTCGTACCCAGAAATGGACTCTGCAGACAGGGTTGTTGATGGCAATAGTGATAAACTCTATCACCACATTAAACTGATCCCTTTTTCTGCATTATTTATTTCTTATGTGGCTAAAAATGCAGTTTGCCCTTGTTGTTGACAAAACAAAATACGGTGAACTTTTAGACTGAAAAACTGCAGGATACAGTAATGTCTGGCTGCCGGGCAGCCGATTCTAATAAATGACTTGTACTGGATGTTCAAGGAAGAATTTTTACATGTTTTGTATAGTAATAAACAGCTTTTCTTGTGCAAGCAAAATTCTATGTATGACTTTTATAACTTTGTGGGCTAATTCAAAATTTAAAATAATTTGTAAAATTAAAATTTAAAGCAAAAAAAAAACTGTTCATAATTGATTAAATAGTCTCATAAACTGGAAAGTTTCACAAATCAATAATGTTTTTTGTCTTGACTTAAATAAGTGAGCAGAATCTGCACATCTCGGGTTTTGGGGATTTGTTCACAGGAGCGTAGATACACAATGTATAATAATTTAGAGTGTTATTTAACCCCAAAACTGTTCCCTGACATAATATTAGACATCAATTCTTCTACAAACATGAAAGCAGCACATTAATTTGAGAACTGTTTTGATGGTCCATCTTCCCGGTGATGGCCTGCCTCAATTGTTTTAAGCATATAAAGAGACCATGACGTAAACAAGTTCTCTATTTAAATTTAGATAAATAAAACAATAATAAAACAAATTTTAGCCTCGGATGGGGTTAAAAGAGTGCAAAAATCATAGACTTTGGATTTGTCTTTCCAGGTAACAGAGGTGTCGTATAACAAATTAGCACTAGATGGCAGTGTTAAGTAAAACTGCAGGTGGATTCAACTTCCGCCCAAGTAGCGGAAACGACGTCATTAAACCGCTCTATGTTTATTATCGGTGGCTACGCGCTAGTCGAATGAGTAAAATACGTTTACACACTTGTTTAGCTAAGGAAAGAAAGTTGAAGTGAGTGCAGATGGGGGATTCCTCGGCAGCATCGGGGACGTCGCTGAATTCAAGCGGGGTAAGAGTCGCTCTCTGCGGTCACGGAACAGAATGTAACGGTGTTTAAGCTAGGTAGTGTTAGCTCGCAGTCACACAGCAGGTATATTTCCTCAATGTCTTACATATTGAGAAGGATTAGTTACTGAAAGTCATAAATATATTTACAAATTACTGCGCTGTGTTATGAGCATTAGGTTCAGATAACTTCCTTTTTGGTCATATCTACATATGTTTTGACAAAGATGTAGCAAACTAAAGATAAAGGCTTTATTCAGGCTATTTTTCCTCTGTGCGCTGTCAGCGGGGAGCAAAAGCATCCTCCAGCCCCGCAGAGAACTACCAGCTGGCCCGGCGGCGGACCCTGCAGGTTGTTGTCAGCGCCCTGCTCACAGAAAGCGGCTTCGAGAGCGCCGAGAAGGCCGCCGTGGAGACGCTGACGGAGATGATGCAGAGCTGTACGTGTGATTCATTTAAAATACTCTAAAGATCGAAAAACTTTAAAGCGGAAACCTGAAATGGTGGCCGTCCATAAAATAATCATCAAAATAGGGCATTTAAAAAAGGGATGTTTGAGAACCTGTTTTTTGCTTCTCATTAGGAAGTAAAGAATAATCTTCTTGGGCAATATTGTCAAAACTGACATCACGACATAATTTTTAAATACCTTGATAGCGAGATCACAAAAAGTATTCCACATTTTCTGCTTTTTCATTTTTGTTTGGATTTTGCCAAAGATATTTAACTTCAAAACAGGTTTTTTACTAAATACAGAATATATTTATACATAAAAATATACAAAATCACACAATGCTTTTTGTGCATCAAAGAAAATACAAAAAATATATATGAATAAAAATGTAAACTACTTTTGGTCAGCTACCAAGTGTAAATAAAAATACTTAAATAGAAAAATGAGACAAACTGCTGTTAAATTTTGTCCAGGAATTTTAAATTGTTTTTCGCAGTTTTAATTCAAATGTAATTTAATGCATTTTTCAAACAAATGTTCTCCACTGAAATTTATTCAAATAAAGAAAAGCTTTTTGTGGTGAATTTTCTCACGTAATTAAAAAAATTAATTAGTTTTAAACATTTCATTAAAAAACAGGATGTGATTTAAGAAATGGCAATTCTGTATTCACTTTTCTGTACAAGGAAAAAAAATCAAAAGTGGTGGTCCAAATTGTTTTATAATTGAATATCATTACATCCCTTTTGTTGTGTAAAAGAAAAGATAAAATATTTGTCTTTTTGTTCCTCCAAGACATAACTGAAATCGGTCGATGTGCTAAAACGTACTGTGAACACACAGCCAGGAGCGTCCCAACGTTGTCTGACACCGTGGTGACTCTCATTGAAATGGGTGAGATCAGAAATCCACAAACCGACAGCATGCGTTTCCTGTTGCTGGCGATGGACTCAAATCTGATGAAATTCAAACTGTTTGTAGGTTTCAACGTCGACACGCTGCCTGTGTACGCCAAGCGATCTCAGAGGATGGTCATAACCGCCCGTAAGGAAGTTTTCGGCCTCTCATTTATGTTCCGTGTGCTTTCCAAACTTCTGACTTTTTTTTATTTTCATTTTTGAATTTCAGCTCCAGTGACGAACTCGCCGGTGACTCCTAAATCTCTGTCTGCTGGACAAAAGCGGACGCATCCGTCTCACATTCCTGGCCACTTCCCGGAGTTCCCCGACCCTCACACCTACATCAAAACACCCGTGAGCCAGAAACCAGTTTTAGAAAGCAAATCCTTGAAAATCAAATGAGCTTACAGGTTTCTCTGAAGGTAACTGCTGATTACGTTTGAACTTTTACGTCCTGCAGACATTTCGAGAGCCTGTGTCAGACTACCAGGTAGTGAGAGAAAAAGCTGCCACCCAGAGGAGAGACGTGGAACGAGCACTGACACGTTTCATGGCCAAAACCGGAGAAACCCAAAGCCTCTTCAAAGATGACATCTCTGCCTTTCCCTGTGAGAGATGTCATTGTAACATTGGTTATTTTATAGTGTAAACTTCCACAGTATCTGCATTAGAGACGACCCTAGAACTCACCTCCTTTTTTCATACCTTGTTTGTTGAAATGAATTGTTTCTCAATAAGGTTTTAAGTAGAAAAAGGAACATTTTAAATTAATTCAGCTGTTTTTCTGTATCAGATCGGTACTTACTGATACTAAACCTAAAATATCAGTATCAGAAGTGAAATAAATGTATCAGTGCATCACTAATATGTATATAACTGATTTCAGTGATCGCTGCCCGGCCGAGCACCATCCCGTACCTCAGTGCCCTCCTTCCTTCAGAGCTGGAACTGCAGACTCTGGAGGAGACGGACTCGTCAGAGCAGGACGACCAGACAGACAGCGAGAACGCAGCAGGGAATGTTATCGCTGTAAGTCCTCACAGCTGGAGTCTAACACCATTTTCAATGATTTTAGCCCACAGAGGTATTTCTGTGGGAAAAATTTTGTTTTTTTTACTAGTCTTACCGATACTAATCTTGTCTTTCTGAACACACACAATCTGGAAATTACCCACAGATTAGAGTTGGGTAGTATGGCTTAAAATAAAATGTAACATTTTTATCATGTCAGATATTAATTGATTTTTATTTCTTATTTTTGCTCGATTTCTTTTCTAAAAAAAGAATTAAATGAAAATATTTTGAATAAGTGGTGCTTATTTCAGTAATCCTTTCTGTGAGTTGTACGACTGAAAATCTTTGTTTAATTACAAGAATATAATCATAATATTATTAAAAATAATAATAAAAAAGATGCAATTTTACCAGGAGAAACATCTTAAAATACACAGAAAAAAAGTTGCTTGTCCTGGGCATCCTGACATCACTGTGAGCTATGAAAATCTAGATGTTCCAAAAGTCTTGAAAAACAAAAAATTGATTAGTTGATAAAATTGGTTTATCACCCAACCCAATAATATATTAGTGTTATTGATGTTTTTAACAAAATAATCAATTTCATTTATGATTTTGGTTATATGGTTTTTAGTTCCATTTATTTTATTTTGGATATTTAAAATATCTTGCAGTTCCAGCGTCAAGTATCAAAATTAAAGTTTATTGCTCTTTGAGAGGGCAAACTTGCATTTTTATCCTACTATCACTTGTAAATTGTCTCAAAACTATATAAATGCTTATTGCTTTCCTTTTTTGTTCTTCATTGTTCTATAGCTATTTTTTAGTGGCTTATTTTATTAGTTTGATACAGGAGCGGACATATTTTAACGTAAAACTCTTTGCGTCTCAGGATGATCCGAGCGCTGACAAGGAGAACTCCGTGATGCCCCCTGGTGGCGTCGTTCCATCAACCAAGGCCAGTGAAGACAACGTGATCGACAACCCGTACCTCCGGCCCGTCAAGAAACCCAAAGTGAGGAGGAAGAAATGATCTTGTTCTAATGATGAACTCTTGTTTGCCTCTTTTGTTGCGGCTCAGCGGTGAAGATGTTTTCTCCTCTCGGAGACGAAAATTAAAACCTGCTGAGAGCAGGAAGCAGCCGCTAACTGATGGACACTGTTTTTTTTTTTGTGTGTGTGTGTTTTCTGTACACACCCGCTTCATATTGGGATTTGTATGCAACAAATGTTCCACGTCACCTCTGCCCGCTTTTTGTACAAATGCAAAATTTTTTAATTATCTCTTACAGTATCTGCTAGGTGAGGATTTCTGCAGCGTCAGGCGACTCCTCGCGGCATCCATGTTGTGATGCGATTTCATGCCTCAGCTGTAGAGTTAAAAGTACAAACTCAGATAGGCCAGTCTGCCCCTGTGTCTGATTAACCCATAGTCGTTGGGTATCTGAGGGGAAGAAAGAAAAACAGAAAACAGAAGTTGGCTTTCAGTCGCTGCATGTACAGTTTATACATCTGGGGTTCAACCTTTGTTGTTTTTGTTTCTACATTCGTAGTGTTGGATTCTGTTTTAAATACAATGACTTGCCAAAGTACTGGAGCTTTTTTTTTTCCTTCAAAGTTTGTTTCGTAAAACCTCAAATCTCTTTGGATTACATTTCAATCCAAAGAGATTTGGATAGCCCAACATAAAGTTGGTTTTTAAATATTTTAAAAATAATGTGCAGTTTAGGGCTGCAATTACTTTTTATTCTGACGATTAACTGAATTTAAAAAAAATGGCACAGTCTGCTGATTTACACTTAAACCATTTTATACAATATTAGAAATACAAAAAGATGCCAATAAACAAATAAAATTTTTAAAGAAAAACATCTTATTGCCTAAAATGCATTGACAGCATTTATTTAGTGTTTGCTTGATCATTTGAAGCAAAAGATGCATCTGCAGCTAAAAAATACTTGTAAAATAATCAGTACAGTGTTGATTAATTTTTGGATTAAGTGATTAATAATTAGAAGAAGGTGCTTAAAAGGAGAATTTTTTTAAGGAGAATTTGATTTGGTTCACACTTTTCAGGAAATCAGCCATGTTTTATTTTCTTTCTGATCTAAAATATTTGATACTTTGTGTTGATCTGTTACATAAAAGCCCAAACAAGAAGCAGTGAAGTTTGTGGTGTTAATGTGAAAAAGTTCAAGAGGTATTTTGTTTTCTGGTGTTACTCACCGTCACTTTGACACCCTTCTTGTCCAGCTGCGGCAGTTTGGACCAGTCTGGTTTCCCGAAGCACATGGGCCAGTTCACCTTCCTGGTTTTTTCTGTGATGTGTTCATACATCCCAGGGCTGAGTCACGAAGAAACAGCCGTTAGCTCAGTTCAACACTGCGGCGTATTTATGGATCGTCTCTCACCCCGGGCTGCTACTGGTGGTGTTTCTCTGCATTTGGAATTTAGATTCATAAGAACCGAACGGCGCGATACCGTGGGAAGGAACTCTGGATTTGCTCTGATCTCTCTGATACTGCTGAGGTGATGGAGTCAACTGGAACAATTAAAAAATGAATTTAAGGATTATGAATCAATGCTGAAAAGGCAAAGTTTCAGAGACAATTTCATTGCGTTAAATTACGAAGTAAAAATTCTTTTCAGTTCTATTTGATATAGACGGCATTTTTATAACAACTGAAGTTAACATAATTACTTGATTTTGCTATTTTATGACTGCCCCTTTAAGTACACAGTTCTCTAAATCCCATTCCTCCTTTCAAAACCAATACCACCATACAAGAGCCTGAAAAATATTTTCCTTTAATCATGAATATTTCAGGCGTGAAATTATTGAATTAAAAACATCACACTAATCAGGATAGACCCGAATAACAAATTTGCGTTTACACCAAACTTTTCTGTTTGTAGTTTTAAAATTTTCTTCGTAAAAATTTGTCAATATAAAAGAAAATTTAAAACTTGGCCATCAAGCCAGATAACTGTTGAAAAACAATTACTTTTGTTTCTGTTCTGGGGACGACTGGACAATCTGAATGATTCTTTTCATTAGACTGTCTTAGAAAAACATTGTCTTTAGTCAGAGGCTTATTCCAAATCTTTGTAATACAGACTGCTACAGAAGCTATTTCCATCATAAAGAGCTATTTATTAATATAAGCTACAGTATTTAATTTCCCTTTGGGTCAAAAAAAGTATTTTTGAATTTGATTTCTGTCTCTTATAATGTTCGCATTACAAAATGAAGAAATTATTTGATTTTAGCATTTTCATTGTCCATATAAACCAAAACCAGGGACTAAAATTGTAGATCTATAACCTTCAATCTCTTAGACATGAATGCACATGCATCATATTTGCTTTGTGATAAAGTCATATAGATTCTTGAATATTTAGTATTCTGGGACATTATCTGTAACCTAATTCTGATCGCCACTGCATCAAGCAGTGCAACTTGAATCGATATTACACAAGATAAAAGTCATAACGAACAGAAACCCATAAGGTAATCTCAGATCAGCAGAGTGAAAACGCACACATGTTCTCTATTAAACTCTCCATTTGATTTAGTGAGGGAAAAAATCCATCTCACTGTGCCAAAGATAAGAAAACCCATCAAACGCTGAGCTTCAACAAACGATATCAGGCTGTGTGTGTGCAGGGCGTCCATCAGTGCTGCTTGAGAAATAAAATAGTTCAGTGTGAAGGATGTTGGTCTTGAGATGTAAACTGATATGCTGCTGAGAAGATGAAGCGTTTTTTTTTTCCCAGCAGAAGAATTCAACAGATCACTTTACACACGTTAGTGGTTTAAACGATGCAGGGTGGAGTTCTGAAACAACCTCCTCTTCCCTTATCAAAATGGAAAATACATCTCTCAGAATCAAAGAAAAATCCTCTGAGGTGTTAGTTTGCACATTAAAACAATAAAATGATCAGTGCAAAGAAATATTACACCAATTAGAAGAATCTTCTAGATCAAAATCACATTTATTATAACCACTGTGACTTACTGCTTAATTCAAGTTGTAATTCATTATAAAATGATTCCACATTAATTTGCTTTATTACATTTTCTTTGTTAAGCAGGCAAAAAAACACTATACCTATAATCCTTTGCTATTTTACTGAAAAAAATAATGTTTTTGGCCCTTGATCACCACTGTCTCCTGCACTACAAAGAAAGGCTGCAGGTTATTTCATATTAAATAATAGCTGTATTTTATAACTATATGCTGTACATTGTCTTTCTTTTGATAAATTTTGACTGGTGTTTCTGTCATTTGACATGTAGCATAAACAATACCTTAGAAGGAGGAAACCGAGTGTCAGTCCGGGCAGAGAGAACATATCCTTTATAACTCTCAGGTCTGGTTTCTAGATTGTAAACAATGGAGCGAAACTGTAGAGAGAAAGAAAACATTGATCCTCTTAAAATGCAACATAATGTAGACTCAAACCCAAATCTCTTATCTACATATGTTTATTTATTTTTATAACATCTTTCACATTTACAAAAGATTCACAGATTTACTCAATGCGGTTTTATCATCGCAAAAAATGTGGGATTTAATAATAAACAAAGCGTTTTCTTTTTTATTTCCAGTACTTTTAGATGAGGCTATCCTCGCAATAAAAAATAATAATAATTTTTTAAAAAAAACATAAAATGTGCACTGCATCTCAAACAAAAAAAATAGAGTAATTTGTGATCAACATGTTCACCTCATCGTTGCGATAACATCCGGGTCCGAGATGCGGCGGTTTTCGAGCTTCATCTCTTTTCAACTGGTTTCCTAATCGGTCGGGTGGAAAATAGTGGGGATAAATCCTCCTGTCCTGTGAGCTTCCGAATCTGACCCGATGAGAAAGCCGTTTAGGCATTTTAGAGGTAATCTGTCAACCGGGCGAGTAAAACTGGCTTAAATGTTTTGGGCCGTTGCTATAGTAACAGGGGCGTCGCCGTAGTTCCACAACGCCGAAGTTGGGTAAAGTTCTGGAAGAGTTTTAACGTTCAAATGTACGTAATAGAACCACTGCATGCAGGAAAAACAAAAACATATTTCCATTAGAAAACCTCAAAGTTTTGAGATCAGAAATGTTCTAAAAATAAATAAATTAATAAAACTTAAAGTCAAACATTTCCTATAAAAAACTAGAATTTTCTTGAACAAACACAAAATGTCTGAGCTGCAGAAGTTGAAAACGTCGCCAGAAAAAAACTCAAATGTTGAGATTAATTTCAAAAATTTTCTAGATAAAAAAAAAAATTCTAGAATTTTTCTCATTTTCAAAAAGCAAAAATTTTCAACCTTTCAAGCTCAAATTTTCACTTTTTTTTCCTAGGAAATTTCAGAGATTAATTCAAAAAATATTTTTTTTCTTGCAAATGTTTGACAATAAAGTGCTCAAATTTATGACAATCTCAAAACTTTTGACTTCTGAAACTCAGAAATTTCCTTTTTTTTTCTAGAGCAAAGGCAAAAATGTACACATACATACATACACATTTCACAACTGTTTAATCCATTTAATTTTATTCACAATTTTAATTCAAAATTCCAAACTACTTTATTGATTCCAAGGGTAAATTAAATGTTCTTGTAATGCATTAATTTAATATTCTTCCAATATTGTAGATGTTAAATTAGAGGCGATTTACAGTACATGTAGTAGCATTTGCACATCAAAAGTTTGGATAAATATCCAATGAGGCACAAAATGGATTAGCTGAAAACCATTAGGCTTGCAAGGCAAAGTAAACAGAGTAATTTTATTTCTTTTTACAAATAAATTACAGTTTAAGCGAACATCTTATAACGGTGATAAACTAATATGGCCGAACCCAGACAAGTGAAAAATAGATATTTTACACAGCCACCTTTTTTTGTTTTAGTAATACTAGTATATGATTAAAAAAGCAAGATTTGAGGTCTGTAATGTTCCAGCCAGCATTCAGCGAACACATGCATTTTGGCAATAAAGGCATTCTCAGGTAAGAGTGCAAACTGCTTGTTTCAGGCACATTTTCTTTAGCACATAGACATTAAATCAAATTTTATGACTTATACATTTTGGGACATTAAAATATGAAGAAAAAAAGGAATGTGTTTTACTCTTAAAACATCTGCCAGGGAATTGCAAAAGAAAACTGAACAAAAGCATCTGTGTCTATAGAGGTCCAGACGTAGAAGCAACATGGCAGCTTCATCAGGGACTGAAAGACACTGGAGTGCATCTTTGGATGAACGCTTTAATCGGACTGAGGGACTGAGATCGATGGACCTTTGGGGTCGTCAAACCGGTCCATTGTGTTTAGCTGCATGATCATATGCAAGCCGTACACGAAAATTAGCAGCATGAGCAGTGAGGTGATGAGGCCCATCCAAATCCCAGCCGTAAAGAAACCGGCGCAGTCGCTGGCGTAAGAAAAGTTTGTTCCATTGGACAAACCGAAACCCTGAATCTGCACCCGAAAAAAAAACACAAAAAATTATTAAATTATATAATTTTAAAAATCACAATTTTCTTAAACTAATCATTAAAATAAGCACTTGAGGCATTCATGCCAGGTTAGAACAGTGACTTTCAAAGTGGGGGCCGCTAGAGGGCGCTGTGAGGCATCAGAAAGTTAAATATAAATAAATAAGAAAAATTGAATCCCATACATTTTTTAATCTTATAATTTTTGCTTTCTGTTGTTCAATAACTTTTAAATATAAAACATAATTAAAAATAATTTATTAAAATTTTTGTTTCTGATTGGCTGACAGTCAAATGAACCAAACCGTTTTGCTCCTCAAGAAAGACATTAAAAAGTTTGACAAAAACAAAAAAAGCTGTGGAGAAGAACTGGTGGAATAAAGTAAAATATTAATGTAACTAATAAAAACAATAGTACATACTTCCTTAAGATCAAACGTTTGATCAAATTTGCCACCACAGAACTCATGGCCAATTAAAATCAAAAGGTGTGAGGCAGCATTTATGCTAAATGAATGTAAAAATTACTGAATAGCAAATAAAAAAAAAACATTCTAAAAGTTTATGTTTCTTTACATATTTTGTAGCATTATGTGGAAAACAGCTATTACCTGGAAGTCAACAAAATTCAGCTTCCACCCAGTGAAGCTTTGGTTGGCTGGGACTAGCAGGCTGTCTCTCAAGCTGCTGACCGACTGGCAGTGGAAAGAATACTCCGCAGGCGCGTAGATCCCATGACTCCCAACAAAAGACCCGGTCTGACCGGATGAACGCACCTGAACCTGAACGGAGTCCAGGGTGAACCAGTTTCGAGCAGAAACTGGATAGAACCGCTGACTCATTGTAAACCTGCCAATTAGCAGAAGAAGAAAAGGAAGTTACTCGAAAATGTATTGAGAAATGATGAATTGATTCCAACAAATAAAAAAAAAGTATCAAGATTATATTAGTATAGAAATCTGAAAAGTTTATAGTTTCAGAAATATCAGTGATTTTTATTGATGTATTTATTTATTCACCTGCTATGGATCAATTTTAAGAAATGTTTTCTTGCATCTTCACTGCGGAAAGGTACAAAAAAATTTCTTACCAAGCTTCTGGCATTTAGCAAACAGAAAAAAAAAAGATAATTCTAACTAAGGTAAAAGAAGAAAAGTTCAGTCTGATTTAACAGACACTGAGAAAAAATTGTGTTTGTGTCTTTTTTCAGTGCATGTAAATATCTGACTTAAACTGTATAATAACTATAAGAAACTTTGACAGTAAAAACTCCTGAAATGAAAACATGACTCAAAGAAGATTAAAGTATTTAGTGTGCAGCTTGTTGCCTTACCTCAGAGTGTAGTTCACATAGGTGAGCACAAGCCTACAGGTGGGGAAAAGCAATACATTTAAATAACTTTATTATAATAAACCAATCATCTTTAAACTGAAAAAACGCTGTCTTACTCTGAATTAGAGTTGTTACACCTGGATCCGTCTAATGATGATGGCTTTTCTTTAGCAAGGTCGACGAACCCCGAAGAGCCTGGAGGGCTAATGAAGAGATTCTGAGCCCACAGCATAATGCAGGGACCTCCAGTCGTATTATACATTATAGGCGCTGTAGCATCAGCTGTAGGGGCTTGTAACAAGGTCCGGCCCACTTGCTGGTTTAACACAGATGACATTGAAATTGCCTGAAAATTAGAACAAAGTTCAGTGAGTAACTTCTACTAAAAAATCCAGAGCATGTCCAAACTTTAACCATTTATGTTTCTGACAACTGAGATCTTACTTGTGATGGCTGCAGCCCTGTGTAAACTGCAGTGTATGAAACATCTTTGGCCTTCAGGGAACTCAGAACTTTCCCTATAATCTCATCTAGTGACAAAAAAATTAGTTATATCCATTATACTGAAATCAATCCCTAATTCTGTACTTAAACAGATAACCAGTATTTTAAACATACCATTGTTAGAGAGGACTTCCTTGCAAGATTTGAGTGAGCTGCAAAACAATAAAGAATTGGTAAATCTCTGCGTTTCCATTATAAATGTGAGAAAATCTGTCAATGTTCTGATGATGTTGAAAAAACACAATTTTGAAATTGCAGTGTTTCCTTTAAATTAGAAATTAAATTTAAATAAGCTTGTTCACACAATAAGTCATTGAAAATTATGCAGTGGATGTAAAAGTTTCATGAAGTGTATCCATGTTTCAGCAGTCATGATCTATCAGCCATCAGAAGAAATGTCTGCATTTTATTCAGGCACTGGGGAGACAGGCAATAAGCAATAAATCAACTAATCACATGACAAATTAAAATAAGCTCAATAATTTCCTTTTGCATGATTTATCGTTTATCTCTTTTCTTTCTACCAAAAACTGGATGACAAAAGTTTTCATTCTGGTGCTTTGGTCTCAACTAGCCATTTTTTAAAAGGACAATTTTGTTTACAAAGTGTTCATAATTCATTTTATTTGTCGTTTCTGTTGTTTAAGTTTATTTATTTTCAATATTCAAAACGTCTTCCAGTTCCAGTGATAAACATTCATCAGAATTTAATGCTAATTGATCTTTGAGAATGTGTTCTTGCATTATTATACCATTACTTGAAAATTGCCTCAAAACAATAATATTGTCATTTATCGTAATAATTTCTGTAACGGTTTATCGTCTAGAAAAATTATTGTGACAGGCTTTCATTTGTGGCCTTTTGGGGAAATTGTAGTTAGATTTCACAGAAGAGCTATAGATTCAACAGGTTCAAAAGATAAACTTTTATGAACTATCACTTCCTGTTGTCTTCTTCACTGGTGGAAACACCGGCAGTACATCCAATTCGATCCGGCTAAAAAAAAACCCCTCATCCTACTACAAAACTTTTTTTATTGAAAAACTTCAGTTTCCTCTAAACTGAAATTTCTATTAAGATAATTTATTTTCACAATTTCAATTTGCGTATTTTTATGGTTAATAGGAACGGAGCTGGTGATTACAAATGGAAATTCACAGAAACACAAAAGAATCTCACTCGCAACTGTAAGGCAGATTGATGATCAGTAAATTGCTGATCGATGTGTTGAGGCTCAGGTGAGACAGAGTGTCTGGATCGACCAGCAGGGGGGAAGCACCGAGTTTCTGCTGCAGCAGGGTGGGGATGGAAGACTCTCCTGTCCACTCCAGAGCAGGAAAAGTCACTGACGAGGAAGAGGACTGGAGTGCAGCCTGCAAAAAAGTGATTGGAAAGAGTTTTAATATTATGCAGGTTAGTTACCAGCTCATAATTAGTGCCCAAAAAAATAAACCCACCTCAAGGTTCTTAAAGGCACTTTCCTGCTTGTTTCCAAACACTCCACCAAACAGGGTGAAGTCATCTTTGCTTAACTAAACATAAAAAATAAACATATTTAGTTAAAGAAAAGCCACAGAATTATCAAAATGAGTTGAGGAAGAATCAACCCAATAACCAAACTGCAAAAAGCCCAGAACAATGAAAGCAGGAACCGTGCAAAGGGAAGTACAGTAAAAGCTCAGAGTCACGCCAGAATGAGAAGTCTGTTCCAGCGTCTCCTGCTTTTCCTCCTGATTCAGTAAGACTGGCGCTTTTTGTTTAACATTTACTGCAGAGAAGGAGGCTGGGTTTTAATTTACCCGCTTGTCAATTTGTACAAAAAAGGTTCTGTGTGCCATGGGATGTCTCAGCACGCCAGGAAGTCCAACAATAATACCCGCTTTGATAACTGATGGCTTAAAATAACAATTATATGTACATATACAAATTATACATGACATTTGTGGTTTTTATTACAATTTATCTCCATTATTTGTCATTAAGTACCAACAGAAATAAAAATGATACTTAGTGAATGCCAAACTGTCTTAATAGGGGAAGGATGTTAGCCTCAGCTTTCACAAACCTCAGCTAACTTGTGTTAGCAAAAGCTAACTAATGTGTGCGATGCTCTGACCTTGTCCTGCAGGAACAGGAGCACAGTGTTGGAGCCAGAGCCAAACACAGGCGTGAGGTAGGCGGCCAGCTCCTCCATGGATGTTATGTGTCCGGCCGGTGGAGAGGTCAAAGATGGCAAACTTAAAATGACAACAACAGAAGCTAAATGCTAATTCTTCAACTTAGTTGCTCAAACATTAAGAACAGTCATCACAGCAGTTTACCGGTTTATCCATAAGTCAATACATTTTCAATTAAAGTATTTTCATTAGTCTGTTAGACGTGTCTGCTGTCACAAAAGAATAAATTCATTTACTTATCTGCAGAGTCTATTTGTGATCAAATCACATGAGAGATGATTAAGCTAACACCTGAAATGTCCTTTTTTAGTTTGAGGAATTCAGATGATAATTTAAACAAATACATAATATCATTTCTTAATTTTGTTTGGTTCATTAATAACAAGTACCTACATGCTAAATAAGCCACTGATTTGATACATGAGCACCCAAAAATAAAATCAAGTTTTAGTTTTTAACAATAATGTTTAGCAACATCAATGCAAAGCCTTTCTTGTTTCAAGACAGATTATCCTTTATTACTGTTTTTAATCGTAGAAATATCATATTCTACTCTAAAAAAAAAAAGTGACTCTCAGGCTAAATAAATGGATTGCAATATGCAAGTAAATTACGTTTATATTACTAACTAAAATCACATATAATTCAACAAAGGTCATAAACTGAATGTTTCATGGCAATTTCTTAAAAATATACGTATAACAGTGATCTTCTTTGTACAGTTTGGTCACACTATTTCAGAGACTTTAATGATCCAAAATTATTTATTTTGAACCTAAACTCAACATCATAGTATCAACTAAAAGCTAGTTTAGTGTTGAATGTTGCTAACATTCCCAATAATGCCAGATAATCAGCTCGATTATTGAGCCTCTTGTCATGTCATTGACCCACAATCACACAATTTGCAGCTTTAAGAAAAATATATGCGTATTTTTACATTGGAAATTTAACTTTTATTATTAGTTATGCTGGACGTTTTGTTTGTGAAAATAAATACAACACTCTCTATTTAATAACGCCCACAGCTGCATTGTCGAATAAACTCTTCACAGTTTCTTTAAATAAAAAAAACTAAGACAGAAAAATGTCCATCTTTTCTTCACGTTTGTGTTGTTTTAGAAATCCTAGACATTAAAAAGCTACGTAGCTACTTGCGTTAGCTTTAGCATGTAAGACCAGACTTCAAATGAGTCTTGCTACGTAAATTTAAAAACCACAAAGAAAATAAATGTAAATACCTTTTGGTAGACCACATAAGAAGTGGCACTTGTGCCGTGCTGCTCCCTGAAGCTATAAAGGCGGCGAAAAAGAATATAAAAGCCATTATTGATCCTTTGCTGAAGTTCCTGGATTCTGCCATTTTCGTTCTCCTTTCCGCACTGCCGTGCGTCACGTGACTCTAACCAGCTGACAGTCATGTGCGCAGATCCAAAGAAAGAACTTCCTGCTTCTTTCATTCAGCCGGAGCAGCTCAACACTCTGCAGCTCTTACCATTTTCTTCTGTTTTAGTTTAAATTAAAGCTTAAGAAATGCTTTAATTTACCCAACATGGTATCGCTGAACATTTTAGCTCCCTTCCCGCCTGCTTTAATGTTAAAAATACATCATAAAGTTGCAATCTGTAATAAAACACCTGCTATTGTTCTTAATAACGCCTGAAGATGTTTTTAAAGTGCGCTGACTAAAACGTGAGGCAGCTGTCAGTGGTGCTGACACTACCTGAAATCATGACAATTCATCACCACAGCTTTTATATGCCTACATGTTCAAACATGGCGATATAAAATTCTGAAAACAAACAATACAAAGAAAGTAATTGCATATACAAGTGAAACTACATAATGCCTTTTGTTGTATTTATAAAGCCCAACGTGTTATCAGTCTGAAAAACCCACTCCCATCCACCCAGCTGTGGCGGCGGAGGGATACCACTGCGTGCATCCACGCAGGCAACGCTGCACTTACAACTGGGAAGGAAGGATGGAAAATACTCAGAAACAAGCTTTGCTCCCGGGATAAACCGGTAAAATCTGAACAGAAATGCTGAACTAAACTTTAGGTGTGAAGAAGTCAACTCAAAGTGGGGTTTCACTCTGGCCCCTTTGTGTTGTTAGGTGGGAAGAAGCATAGGCATAGAAATATAGACGCCGCATAAGCGTCCGGATTGTACATCAACGTCGCCGCCATATTGGTAGTGTCATTTATAGTGAGATTTACCCTAAAAGATTTTAAAGGAGATTTTAAATGAAGCTGTTTGTAATAATGAATGAAGAAAATTATATTGATAGTAATGATAACAAATCTAATTATTTTAGATACAAAACAATACTGGGAGGTTCTCATCTATATTATCTATATAGACAAGTATATGAAGATCTAATTCAGTGTTTTTCAAAGTGAGGGCCGTGGCCCTCCAGAGGGCCACCAGGGAGGCAAAGGGGGTCTTAAAATGTTGGAGAGAAGATGTATAAAAATGGAAAATATTACACATTTTACATACGATTTCTATGATTGATGTAGAATTCTTTTGTACAAAAGAATTCTACTCAAGTGTAGAATTACTTACTTGAGTACTCAAGTGTACTCAAGTAAGAGTGGCACTACTTCAACATATTATTCTCAAGTAAAAGCAAAAATAGCCATCCAAGAAATACTCCACAAAGAGTAAAAAAAAATTTGGTAAAAAGTCTACTCAAGTACACAGTAACTGATACAATTATCAATCATTTAATATTTAAAATTGCATAATCAAGCCAACCAAAATTTAGGTGGAAATGTTAGTATTTTAATGACAATAATTCATATAAGTAACAAAAAAAGAAATCTTATAAGGCATAGTAAAAATTTTCAAAGTAATTTTCTTTGAAACTTTATCAAAAACCTGCAAGTGTGTGTTTGATTAATTGTTTTAAAAACATTTTTGTTTTGGGTAGAGAATCCTGAAATTGGACTCAGTTAAGAGTAGTAATAAAGTTACTCAAGTAAAAGTACAAAGTACTACGGAAGAGGATTAGGGCCACTGGAAAAAAATCAAACCGTTCTAACTTTAATCTCAGAATTCTGACTTTTGTCTCGGAATTCAGAATTCTGAGAAAAAAGTCAGAATTCTGAGATTAAAGTCAGAACTGTTTGATTTTTTTTCCCCAGTGGCCCTAATCCTCTTCTGTAAACTACAGCATAGTAAAAGTACTTTTTCAAAAGTGTTACTCAAGTAAATGTAACTACCCGACTCTGAATAGAACTAGTTGCCAACTAAAATCAGAAGGTATGCGGCAGCATTTATGTGAAATGAATGTAATAATTTTTTAACAGTAAATAAAAGTGATAAGAAAAACATACAATTCAATGTTTCTTTATATATTTTGTAGCCTGATCTAATCAACACCTGGACTATACAAAACATATATTGTACCGAAATTAATTCAGCGAAATAATTTGAAACCTAAATGTTGCTTTCCAACAACGTTCCACTCACAATATGGCGGACGCGCTGACGCATCTTCTGTGCTTCTCTACGTCTATGGGAAGATGGGAGAGAGAGGAGGATGCGCACTACTTCCAGACGCGCAGTGACATTGTCCTCTATCGCTCCACGGACAGGGCCATCTTTGGTCGTCTCCGCCGGTGACAGTGTGGGCTGAATTCCCCATTGATCATTAATGCCTAATGATTAATAAATAACACGTACCGCTGAAGAGCCTTTTAAAGCAGCCACGCCTGAGAGAAAACACAGGAATTTTATTTCTCAGCTTTTTTTGTGGACCCACTGGCATTATTTCCTTCAGCACCCCTTCATTTCCCCAGGCTGAAAAAAAGAGGGCGAGACGGGAGAGGCGGTGATACAACATGGATGAGGAATATGATGTGATCGTTTTGGGCACCGGACTCACAGTGAGTAGAGACTAATAAAAACAGAGTTTGTGAACTTTTTGAATGATTTCCCCCCTTCCACACACAGAGACAGAGATAAGGCCCGCTATCGTTTCTGGAGTGAAAGCCTCAGCTGCAATTGTGCGCTGTGACATCAGACAATTGTGTTTGGATTTGCGCATTAGAAATATCGCTAAATAAAACTGCAATTGAGCGTCTCGTCTGTCACCAAGATGCACGCAGATCTCAGAGTCAGCCGGGTGATTTTTAAATATTTTTTTTATTATTATTTCGGCTGCAGACTGTGCTCAGTGTTGTGTTACGCCCTGTAGCATCTTTTAGGCGTAACCCTTCAGTGTGTCATGGTTCTCTTTGCATAGACAGGCCTCCATCCTGGGGTTGGCGCAGGCCTGATGGCACAGCTTTTTATTCACGGCTTTACTTTCCCTAAACACGCACTGCGACAGAAACACGGCGGACAGGAACATGTTTCATATTCATCATGTTTGTATTTGCAGCTAAAGCAGCAAATATTTAGGAAGGTTTAATGTGTCACACGCCTCTCTAACAGCTGTTTATATGTAATAATAATAATAATAATAATAATAATAATACATTTAATAAAGAAAATATATAAAAAACAATTTAATAAGATGTGATTAGAGTTAATTCACTTAATAAACACGGTATCAAAAATATAATTTAACAAGTTATTATTAATATTAATATTATTGCAACTTTCTCTGGATCATGATAACCTTCACTTTCAATTTAATGTGTTTGTAACTCATTAGTGCAAAAATTTTCAAATAGTTATTTATTGATAATGATGGTTCTTTTGTAGCAGTCTGTATTACAATGAACTTGAAGAAGCCTCTGACTGAAGACACAGTTGTTTTCTAATATGGTCAGAGTTGTCCATAATTTCATTTAATTTATGTAAAATCCTTTAAACTTAAGTAAAAAATATCCCTTTCCTTAATGGTTTATAACATAAATTAAGACCCAATATCTCTTCTTACCTTGTTGGTTTTTTAATTGACTTACTAGTTATTTTCAATAATAATAAAAGTTATTTTCATATTCACTTATTATTTTCCATGTATCTTTTATATAGATACATTCTTTAATTTTTGATCATTTTGCGGCTGAATATGATCAAATTGATTTCATAATTTTATGTAACATCCGCTAACCTTAAGTAAAAAAAAAATACCCATTCATTAAATAATTTATAGCATAAATAATTCAACTATCCATTATATCTTATTACCTGTAACAACTCCATGGTCAGTTACATTTTTTAGTTATTTACTAGTTATTTTAACAATAGTAATACTTACTTCTCTATTTACTTATTAACATATATTTTGCTTGTATGTAAAATTTTCAACTTTTTGACAATTTTGAGGTTGGAAATGATGAAAATTTACATAATTTTATTGAGTTAAAAGATGTATGGACAAATATTTTCTAAAGATTTATTTATATATATTTATTATTACCAGACTGCAAGTAGCTCCTAGCAGAACTTCATTTGCAGCCATTTTTCTAATTGCACCCACCAAAATTATTACAAACTTTGTAATAATATTACTTAAAAAATATTACTTTGTAATAACAAAATTATTACAAATTTAAACTTTGTAATAACTTTGTAAAGTTATTACAAAGTTTGTAATAACTTTGACTCTCCAAAGTTATTACAAAGTTATTACAAACTTAACGATTAGATTATTAGTTATTGGTGAACAAAAACTGTAGGGAGGTCATGAAATACGGTAGAAATGTGTAAAGTAGCAATAAAATAACTAAATATACATACAACAACTCCTTCTATAAATTTGTCCTGTGCCAGCAGGGTGACTAAACAATTCCAAAGTTATTTTATACTTTGGATCAACTCTGATCACATTTCTCTACAGTAGATTAAGAGCAGAATATAGAAATTGAAAGTGACAGTCAGCTCCTTTTTGGATGTAAAGATTTAGACTGAAACATACAAAATAATGTAGGGGTGAAATGATTAGTATTCAAAATGGTTATCATAATTGTTTTTGCACGTTTGAAGACAAATTCTATGTTTTATTTTTGATATTGAACATCAAGATGCATTTTTTTATAGAAGTTTGCACTAACAGTTGTGTTCTGGTTGTGATGGTGCAGTTTCTATAAACCTGTTAGCTTTTGTTAGTTGATCTCTGGTTTGTTTTCTGAGTGTCTTCTGGTTGTTTAAATGTTTCATGCAGGAATGCATTCTGTCTGGGATCATGTCTGTGAATGGCAAAAAGGTTCTGCACATGGACAGGAACCCTTACTACGGTGGGGAAAGCTCTTCCATTACACCACTGGAAGAGGTACAGCAGACAACAAATCATGTTTAAAGAATTATATTTTTGTTAATTCCTAAGAGTTGATTTAATTTGCTTTTTCTCTTTTGTGTCCTGCAGCTTTACAAGCGCTTTACTCTCCCTGATAGCCCACCAGAGTCAATGGGCAGAGGAAGGGACTGGAACGTTGATCTCATCCCCAAGTTCCTCATGGCCAATGGTCAGTATCAGCCTAAATATGCTGCATTAAACTTTTCCACGTTTTGTCACATCACAGCCACAAACTTTATAGTTCTTATTGGGATTTCCAACAGAAAGAAGCACAATAATGGTTAAGTTGTCAAAGTCCAGACCGAAATCCAATTAAGAATCTGAAATTTGATGAGCACAGATGTTCTCCATCCAATTTGTCTGACAGCGAATTATTGTGAAATTAAATGAAGATATGTTTAAAGTTGGTAAGGACACACTCAAAAATACTTCCAACTATAACTGCAATGAAAAATGGTTCCTGAATGGAGGCCTGTCACATTAATATGTTTTCCTGGACAATAAATTGTCCCAGAAGTTAATAAATGAAACAATAATGTTGTTATTTTGGGGCTATTTTCATGTAATATAATGGTAATGGCATAATAATGCAAGAAGAGATTCTCAAATGTCAATAAACTTTAAATTCTAATGAACACTTAACACTGGAACTGAAAAACATTTTAAATATCCAAAATAAATAAACAAAAACAACTCAAACAACAAATAAAATTAATTATGAAATGTCTGTAAACAAAATCATCCTTCAGAAATGGGTCAGTTGAGACCAAAGCACTTTTATCACCGAGTTTTTGGTAGAAAGAGAAAAACGATAAATCATGCTACTGGAAATGATTGAGCTCGTTTGACTTTATCATGCGATTAATTGATTTATTGCTTATTGCGACAGGCCTGTTCATGTCACAGTTTTCAGCTCTTTGATCCATTTGAAAGCCATTCTTCACTTACTTCCTATTTCAAAATCATGTGGTGTTTTGTGTTGGTCGTTCTGGTTAAAATCTCATTAAAATACGGTGATGTTTCCTGTTATCCAAGGGATAATATACATTTCAAAGTCACTGCAGAACCTTAAATATCATAAACATAAGATAAAATAAGATGATTAGTGCACTTGAAATAAATGAAAAGTAGCTTAAAAGCAACATTTCAGGAAGATTTTGGAATTAGATTTGAGTAAATAATTCCTTAAAAATGAATTTAAAAAAAAGTACTATTTCCACTAGATTATTTTACTGAAAACAAGACATTTTCTCATATTATAAGTGAAATAATCTACCAGTAGAACTAACACTTTTTAATCAATATTAAGCAATTATTGCTGAAAAGTTACTTGTATGCTAATTTTCTTTTATTTCAAGTGTACTGAGATATTTGCAGTTGAAATTAAGCCAAAAATACTTGGTAAAATTTTGTGTTTTTGCAGTGAAAGACTCAAAGAACGAGTGTGTGTATTTTAGGTCAGCTTGTGAAGATGCTGCTATACACAGAAGTGACTCGGTACCTGGACTTTAAAGTGGTGGAGGGAAGCTTCGTCTACAAAGGAGGAAAAATCTACAAGGTGCCGTCAACTGAGACAGAGGCACTTGCTTCCAGTAAGACTCACAAAACTCCTCGGATACAAATACACGAAGAGCTGCTCTCATATTTAATAGTTTCTTGGTACATTTTGAGGTGAATCGTCTTATTTTAACGTCTAGATCTGATGGGAATGTTCGAGAAGAGAAGGTTTCGGAAGTTTTTAGTCTTTGTGGCTAATTTCGACGAGAACGACCCCAAGACCTTTGAGGGGGTTGACCCTAAAACCACCACCATGAGGGACGTCTACAAGAAGTTTGACCTGGGCCAGGACGTCATCGACTTTACTGGACACGCCCTGGCCCTCTACAGGACAGATGAGTAAGAGTGGGAAAAAAGAAATGAGGAAAAAAAGTGCAAATATTTCAGGAATTTAAAGATTTTCTTGATTGTTTTATGTCTGCATCCAGCTATCTTGACGTTCCCTGTTTGGAGACGATCAATCGTATCAAACTGTACAGCGAATCTCTGGCGCGTTATGGAAAGAGCCCCTACCTCTACCCGCTGTACGGTCTGGGGGAGCTGCCGCAGGGATTTGCCAGGTTTTTAAATCATTTCTCATTAATTAGTCAAACTTTCTGTACAGAGGAGAAAAAAAAGCTTGTTCATCTTTTATTGCCTTTGCATAATTTCACTTTTAACATTGGTTTAAAATCAAGCCTTTAGTTTGAGTACATTTATTCTGCTATGTAAAGAAGTTATTTTTAACAAGTCACCAGTTGCACACTTATTGTTCCCCTCCTCGCCTGTGGTGGCGCTGCACCAAGAATTACTGAAGGAAACGACATAAAAGCCTCAGAAGAATAAACTGAACACAACTTCTTCCTTCATGAAATGTAAACAAAACTGGAGTAGCGATTGTACTGGTTGGAGGATTTCTCTTTTGTCGCTGGTAAAAAGACTATGAGCCGTTTCTCCAGCTAGTGATAGACTTGCACGTTTGTTTTTGCTGTATTTACCCAGAATGCCGTGTGCTGTAGTCCTGCTTTTGGAGTGATCTCCGGTTCTCTTGGCATTTTCAAATGGATTCAAACTGCGCCAACCAAGGTTTTTAGGCAAACCAGAGTTCACATTTTTGGTCCCAATCAGAGGTCGATTTCTCATTCACACCTCCCCAAATGAACCAGACTTTTCAAGCAAACGCACCGGAGTTTGACTGAGTACAGAGATTGAAGATTGAAGCTTTTGGCTACAAATACTCTAGAAAAAATTAATAAATGTGCGGAAAGTACTCAAGATCCACTGTTAGATACAGCAGAGGATATTTGATACAATGGGACATTTTTTTTATTTTAGCAATTCTGAAAACTTTGTTCTTACTGAAAATAGTTTCTTTAACTCATTAGTTATTCAAAACATTTGGCCAATCAACACAGAAATGGTTACCTAGAAAAATAATCAGATTTCATGTCTGAGCTGCTTAATCCTTTTCAATCCTATAGAAAACCAGTGGAATATAAGTTTGTTGAAAACAGTTAACTTCATTTTTTCTCTATGAATTAATCTACCCAAATCAAAGGATGTGTGAAATTATGCTTCTGCAGTAACATAAGAATTAATTGTTTTAATTTATGTCTGTAAACAAAACTCCATTTAATTTGATTTAATTCGTCTGTTAGGCTGAGCGCAATCTACGGAGGAACCTACATGCTGAACAAGCCTGTAGATGAGATCGTAGTGGAGGGTGGCAAAGTGATTGGCGTGAAGTCAGAAGGCGAGGTATGACAGCTGGCGTATGTTATTATTTATGTAGTAATAACAAGTGTCTTTAAACGTGCTGGACCAATTTCTCTCCTGCCGCAGGTGGCTCGGTGCAAGCAGCTCATCTGTGACCCCAGCTACATCCCGGACCGCGTCCGTAAGGCGGGACAGGTGATCCGTGTCATCTGCATCCTGAGTCACCCCATCAAGAACACCAACGACGCCAACTCCTGCCAGATCATCATCCCTCAGAATCAGGTCAACCGCAACTCTGGTGAGCATTTTTCAACTGCAGGATCTGAATACGTTTACATGTTTAGCAGAAAGCGATTCTATTACATTATCATTTCTAAAAAAAAGAGCTACCTACACATTTTGTAATAATTGGTGGAAAATATAGTAACGTTACATAAGTGACAAAGTATTGCGAAATGCGTACAAGGATTTTATTATATTTAATAACATTTTATTACATTTTAACTCTGATTTTATTACATTAATACATATTGCGGCATTACAAGATCTCTGACATTTTCTCTGACATGCATTTGGTTTATCTCTTACTTTGCTTCCTATTATTAAACACACCTGATAATTAACTCTGAACATGTAATTTTCTTTATCAGCAGATCTGCTTGACAACTTGACACATTAATTTGCTCTCCTGTCACAATTTAGCTTCTTAGCTAATAGCATTACTAATACATTATGTTTCAAACATGAAGTGGACTTGAACTTATTTCAAACTATACTCAATGTAATCAGCCAAAATGCAGCCACCCTTGTTAAAAAAGTCTGAGTTTGGGATAATATGTGAATGTTTAAGTGGACAAATGACCTAAACCAGTTCTAAAAGGATTCTGACTGACTTTTTGTTTTTTTCTTTTTAATGACCAGACATCTACGTCTGCATGATCTCTTACGCTCACAACGTGGCGGCCCAGGGGAAGTACATAGCCATCGTCAGCACCACAGTGGAGACCAGCGAACCCGAGGCTGAGATCGAACCGGCCTTGGAGCTCCTGGAGCCCATCGATCAAAAGTCAGTGACGTCTGTCGACACTTTCTGCTTTTATGCTTTAACAACCTGGCATCTGTAGAAAATGTTTTGATAATTTGCAAAAATATAGTATTTACTGTTTCTTTTTCCTCAGGTTTGTGGCTATTAGTGACCTTTATGAGCCCACAGACGACGGCACTGAGAGCCAGGTAAGATTATTTCCCTCTTATATGTTGTTTTTGGTTAATATGCTAATTTAACAAAAGCTTTTTGTGGTGAATTCTTCAACATTCATGTATTTATGTTCAAACTATTGCATTACATTCATGTCTTAATGAATATTCTCTTTGAATTCGCATTGTTAAATTATGTAATTATGTAAATTTCACATTTTGCAAATTTTTTTACTTCCATTTGGGTTTCTACAGCTTCTAAAAACAGCCTAAATGCTAAGTTAATGTTTTTTGGTGTCTGGAAAATGATCCTTTTCAAAACTTTTGGAATGTAACGTCACAAATCAGCAAGAACTGCCCGTTACCTAGCAACCCAAGCAGATTTCCAGCACTTTCAGTCAGCTGGTTTTACCACTTTATGCACTGTACAATGGCTACTGGAAAAGACAAGTGTTCTGTTGTTGGCTTATCATTCAGAAGCTACTTGTTGCATTCTTGTTGGTTGTGCTGTAGGCTCTACTAATGCTTTTCAATGTATAATTGTGGCTCTCATTATTGAAAAAAGGTTTTGCGCCAAAAATTAGATGAACATGTTTTGTATATCATGCAGACCTTTTCAGTGAAGCACAATAGGTCACTTTTAAACTAAAAGGGATCAGATATTTTGCATTGCAGACTTCTGCAACTGCATAATGTATTTCACAATGCACAATGCTTGCTGAGCAATGTGCTGGAGTTTCCCCTTTTTTCTGATATTTTATCATGCAAATGATTTCAAAAGCGAAAGTAAAAATGCAAAACAAAACTGCTTCTTAGACACCAGCATTTTGTCAAAACTGCTTTCAGCTCCAAACATAGCTGCTGCCTCAGCCTCAATGCTAAGCTAGTGCTGCGTTAGCATCAGTTCATTCGCTTAAGCTGCTTACGCGTTGTTTCTTAATGTTTTTGATGTGTTAGTGTGTCTACAAAGACTCTTTATGCAGGTCTAAATGTGAACAAGTCAAGCATGGTTTTGTAAAATATCAAGTAGTGTCATATATATATATAAAAGAAAATGTGTTATTGGGCAATGTGATTTTTTTTTAACCATCATGTTTCCTTTCATAAGGCTCTATTATTTTAGTACATATAAATGTTAAATTCTATGCAGTGGATTAGAATCCCCAACTAATCAAATTATTATTAGCTCAAATAAACAGAAAATAGGCCTGGATGTCCTGATGTTTGGGGTAATTAAAGTACTTTTTAATAAATCAATAACAATATATATCGTTATAGACATGTGATCAAGTAAAATTAACGAGTTACTACCCAACTCTGTATATAAACATAATTAAAAGATTTAAGGGATGCATTTTTTTTCTCATCTTCCCTCCAAGTTTCTGAGGCCTCAACAGTGGGCACTGCCTGTTACCTAGCAACCCCAGCAAAGCCCAGGCCGTTACCTAGCAACCCAACTGCAGTAAATGCAACTAGTTACCGCCCAACTCTAGCAATGACTACTTTGTGGAAACAGATTTTTTTTGTATTATATGAGATCTGAAGCACTGTATCTTGCTGCTTTGTAATTTTCTACCTTAAAAAGTTACAATAATTTTATTTGAAATTTAGAAGAAAAGCTGTTAGAAATGTGTAAAAAAAAAAATAATAATTCACAACCATTTTTGAAAATCTGTGATAAAATGATAGATAAACTGTCGTCGATTCTCACTGTTTTCTTCCAGGTCTTCGCCTCGAGGTCCTACGATGCCACGACTCACTTTGAGACCACTTGCAACGACATCAAGGACATCTACAAGCGCATGACTGGGACCGACTTTGACTTTGAGAACATGAAGCGCAAACAGAACGACGTGTTTGGGGAGGACGAGCAGTGAGGGCGGTCTGAGGGATTTCTGGGAGCAGAAAAAAGAAGCGAAGGCGGAAAAGGAGCCGAGAGACGGCGTCTGCCTCCATTTCTTTTCTCTTCCTCCCTCTCTCCACTCTCAATGAAATTCACTCACAAACAAAAACACATACATGCTTTTCAAACACTCCCTTCCTCTGACACAGAAAAGCAGGGTTGAGTAGGTCTTTCTTTCAGTTGTGAAATATACAGTATAATCATAACTTTAGCTTCGTCATTAGGGGTGAGTTTTTGACTTGTTGCAGATTTTCAGAACATTTCAGTCCGTTTTTGTCCGTCAATCTCATATCAGGCTTTAGCTGTTTGGCAGGTCTGAGCTTAACGTAAAATCCTCTCGCGGGCTCACCTCCAGTTGGCATGCATGCATCTTTTACACAGTAGTTATTGTACATAGACTGGATCAACTCAGCGGTTTAAAGACCGGACCGCTCCCGTCAACCCTGCTTTCACTCCCCGTCTTTTACCTGCGTGACTTAAAACAGACGCCGCTCCTTTTTTTTGGCGAAAACTTAAATGTGATCCAAACAGGCATATAAATGGGCTGTTCTGTCAACTGGTAGTGCTCACTTTTGCAACGCTGTTGTGTTCTCAGTGCAAGCAGGAAAGTTAATCAGTGGCTATACCCGTCACCCTCTAACCCCTCTACATAAAAAAATAAAAAAACAAAAAACACTTTTCTTTGTCTCAGTTATGTAACAGCAGTTTTGAAACTGAATAGTTTACTTTCTAACTTGTTAAATTATTAAAGAGTTTATTTCTATATAATGGGTGCACATTTCACTGGCTGAAGTTATGAAGTTTACAGAGCAGTGGTAGAAACCGTGGTCTTCAAGTTGAACTTAAAAAAAAAAAAGGGAATTTGTGGAAAACAAAGACCAGACGTTGGTTTGTGAGTCTTTTTTTGATGGAATGGCCTTCGAAGAAGTGAAATAGGAATAGATTGGAATGTGGCATGGAGGAAAGACTGAATGTTGGGAATGTTGTTGGGTTTCTTTGCGGGGTTTTAAAGATGAAGACTGAAATTTCAGCTCTAGGTGGAACCACCCCGTCTTATCTCGGTTGTTTGACCCCTTGTGTTTGACGTCGTTCCCTTTTCTAGACGTGAGGTGGAAGGAGGACTTTGTAGCGTAGATGCAGTCACACGTGCGACCCATTCTGAACGAACCGAGTTGCTTTTATTTAGCCTTAACGTCCGGTCCGTCTCCGACGATTGGACTCCTTCAGAAAAATCGACTGCTTTGTTTTAACTCAGAACGTTGTTGCAGGTCAGTCTTGTGCCAAAATTGGTCTTTTCTGTTATTGGCGACGATTAAAGTTCACATCAGCAGAGAGTGCAGAGCTGAAGGGAAATTGTTTTGTTTCATACCAGTTTAAGGGTTTTATCATACAACTAAGAGGAAACAGGTTGCTGCTGTCATTTGCTAGAAAAGCGGCTTCATCTCAAATTACCACCCACCACCTAATCTCATGACTGTGTCTTATCCTTACAATCTATTTATTTAAATTCTTGCTGACGTCAAATGCTGACTCATTTCAAAATTGTTTTGTTGCTCTAATTTGTTTGTTTATTTGCTGTGTCATATGTTATGTTTACCTTATTAAGTGATCATTCCATGATTTGATGTTACGTCGTTAGCGTTCCTCTTACATGTTTTGGTGGAAGGAAAACTCAACCTCAGCCTTGAATTCACACTGTGCACCGTTTGGCTTCATGTGTGAAACATTATCTGAAGAAAACTGGAATATTGTTTACCTGTTGTTCCCTCTCTCTCCTCACCATCCTCTCCCTTTTTATTTACTGAGAACAGGAGCCTTGTCTGGTGTTGCTGTTTTTATTTTCATCCAGTATGGCCTTTGAAAACCACTATCAACAACATCCCTCGAAAATTGACAAAAGAAATAGTCCAGGCTGAGTAGTAGAAAACTTACTGTCCTTGTTTGATCACTAGTATGTGAACAATACCTAATGTCTTGTGTAACAAATAAAACCAATTAAACTATGAAATGAAATGATAGAAAAATAAAAAGCACATGGCAAACCTGGAAAAACTGCCTCAAATTTCTTTTTCATTTTCTGGGAATAATATAATGTCACATACATACAAAAACCTTATACACTTGGACTGAACAGCTTACAGAGTGATGCTTTTTTAAAAATTACATATGATTTAGACAGAAAGGAATACTATGGCGTATTCAGACCATTGTAGATTTAAAAAAATTGAGTAAATTTCTGACAAAAAACAAAAATTTTAAGATTAAACTCAGAAACTTTTTCTAAAAAAACAAGGAAGTTTCTATTTGAAAAGGAAAAAAATTGATAGAAAAAAACGACAAAAGTTTGAAGGGTTAATCTCAGAAATTTTCTTGAAAAAAAAAAAAAACAAGGTCAGAATTTCAAAAATCTAAAAATTTCTGACTTGGACATTTTTTGAGTTGCAAAAGTGAAAATTTCTGAGTTTTTTTTTCTAGCATATTTTTGACTTTCAAACTTATTTTTGAATATTTCTCAAAATTTCTGGACTTCTAGCAAATTTCCAACTTTCCAAACTTATCAGCTAGAAACTTTTTTAGCAGAAATGTACTTCTTTTTTTTAAAAAAAATCTGCAATAGACCTATTGTGCCATTGTAAAAGAACAACATATAAGATAATTCCAATAAATAACTTTCAAAGCGGCAGCATAAATAGCTGATCTGTTGTTGCCATGCGACCAGAAGCATCGAGTCTCTGTGACAGACACAAAACGAATCCATGGAGAGAAAAAGAGCCTCTGTTCAGTTCTGTATTTGAGTAACTGTAGAATTTAACTATTATTTTCCTAACTTCTTCTTTCTGCCTCCAAGCTGCGCCACCCAGTCCTTCCTGTTTCACAACCGCCTCTGTGTCTGTCGATTTTATCCAGCGGACTCCCAGTCTGCTTCGTCCTTTGTGTGGGTCCTGGTACCTGAGCCGTGCTGTGGGCAAGTAACAGGTGGAGCGAATTCAGCTTGGGTTACATATTGTGTACCACGTAACTCTCATAGGAGTGACTCAGCAGTCTCTCGATCTCCGCCTTAGGAACCACCCAGCATTTGCCCAGGTGGCGCTTTTGCACCGAGTCTTTCACCGTCTTGTCCTGTAAAGTCACGTCCATCTGCTGTGCTGCCCACCTCAGGATTCCCCTCGCTTGAACCCCGTCTTTGTTTTTGGGGTGACGATCGGTCGTCACAGTTACAGTCATGTCAGAGTGCTGAAACTGGCCTGCAGGCAGATAAAGAGGAGCAATAATTAACTATAACTACATTTCCTCACCATTAAATTATAATTTAGGGTTTTAAGTAACAGTGAATTTAACAGAATTTCTGCAAAGTCTTAAATAGTCATAACTTTAATAAATGTAATTTTTTAGAACAAAATCTTACAAATGCTCAGAATTTCAATGCTCTGAGATTTGTAGTTCTAGCAAACTGGGTGACAAGACAAGTCAAATAAAAAAGTCCTTGTTAATTTACTCTATCAGCTTCTTCATCATATTAAGTAAGTTTTTATTTTTCATGACTCATACAGGTTTTTGCAGTGGAGTATTAGGGCCAGGCAAAGAAAAATAAAATAAATAAGTCAAATTATCAGAATAAAGTCAAAGCATTATGACTTTAGTCTGGTAACGCTACAATTTTATTCTCATAATATTACGATGTTATTCGCATATTATTACAACTTTATTTTCATTATTACGACTTTATTCTGGTAATGCTACAACTTTATTCTTGTATTACTACTGCAACTTTATGCGGGTAATCTGTATAAAGTTTGAATAAAGTCTAAATATTATGACTTTATTCTCATGTTATTACGACTTTATTCAGGTATTAATATGACTTTATTCTCATATTTCTCTTTTCTTAATTAACTTGGCCCTAATTTCATTCATAAGACATTTTTCTCATGTTATAAGTGAAATAACGTGCCAGTAGAGCAGGTGTTGACCATTTTGTGTTTTTGTAGTGAAAATTAATTGGTTCATAATTTGTTAAAAAATATGTTGTTTAAGTTAAAACATAATCCTGGATGTGTTCCTGACCAGCTATTTTTCACCAAGAAGCAATAATGTTACTAAAACCAAAGACTCTGCAACTCAACACACCTGATATAAGGTAAGATTTTAAGATCTCCTACTTTAAGACAAAAACATCCAGCAGCTTACCCAGAAGGCCTTGGGTCGACCTTGACAGCCCTCTTCCATCTGTGATGTAAAACCCCAGGTGAGCCATCTGCAGGTAGTTGGGGTGTTTGTAGTGATGGAACAGCACCAGGAAGCGCACGCCTTTCGCCAGCTCGATCCAGCAGCTCTGATGGTTGTCCACGGTCACAGTCACGCCCTGCCTGGTCACAGATCCCTGCTGATTGGTGGGGAGGATCTCCCGTCCTTCCCCATCCACTACCACTCCATCCAGCGTCAAGGTGAGCATGATGTCAGCCGAACTACCAGCCGGTAATGAGATGGTGAGCCGGTCGAAGTACGTTCGGGAACGGCCTTCTGCTCCAGGCTTTGGGGGAGCCCCCATCAGGTGACCGTCCACAATGATACCTGGAAGAGCAACACGCACACTGTGTAAACTCCAAAATAGACACTAGGAGGCGCTAGAGCACCGGTTCCTTTTTCTCTGAAAAAAAAGGTACCCTTCTGAAATCTTTTTCTTATTTTCAGTGTATTGTATGTGACTCAAGAGAGCATATGACTGATTAGAAATAGGTAAATGCACATAATGTTCAAGTAGTGCCTTTAAAAAAAATCTCATATTCCTAAGGAAGCTGGTGGGTCTGTGTGACGCACAAGGTGCCCTTTTTTTCCACTGGAGCCCCAAAATGTCTGTGTGAGCCACTGCATTTTGCATTTAAGATAAAAAAAAACTTTGTCTGTAAATATGTTCTACCCTGAACTCAACTGGCCTAATTTTAGCGTTACCTGGTTCAAATTCTAACAAAAAAAGTATATAAAAACTCTTACAAAGCAGCTTTATGTCTAAATATTAATGTTAAGGAGAAAGGGATGAGCTTTTCTACATAGAATAGAGTAAAACGGAAAATACGTTATTGATCCCCAAAGGGAAATTGCTTATATTCTAACAGCTACTCCAACCTAAGTGTTAAATATTAGTGCATGCAAAAAGAAAATAATCATACACAATATAAAATTTATAAAAATACATATAAGTGTGATATTGCACACATGTTGAAGTATTTTTAACTGCAGATGCATCCTTTGCTTAAAATGATTAAGCGTTCACAAAAGTAATGCTATAAAAATGCATTTTAGGCAATAAAATGTTTATAAAAAATTACATTTTTGCATTTTTATTACGTATTTCTAACCGTGTATAAAATATGCTTAACTGGTTTAATGAAAAATCTGCAGAATCTACAAATTTGTACTTGATTAATTGTTAGAATAATCAAATGTTAGCTATTGAATCAGATGCTTACCTCGCTCTGGATCCTCCAGAAGTCTGAGAACGTCATTGGCTCTGCCGTCCACAGTGAAACACAGATCCTGGTGGAACTTTGGCAGTTGGACCACAAAATGAGGATCTCCATCCACTACAACAGAGAATCCAGCAGCTAAATAAAGCCAGACGTCACGAATTTGTGATTTAAAAATAATAAATAAATCCTGACCTGATGAGGAGAAGAGCCTCACAGAGTTGAGTCTGGATTGAGGTTCTAAAAGGACAAGACATTCAACTAAAGGACAGTCCTCCTCACTCCCATCCACTGAAACCAATGACAGGACTAGACATGTATTGCAGAGAACAACATTACTATGAATTACACTCTCCTTCGAAATACTCACCAAATGAATCACTGCTGTCATCCCCTGAGAAAACACAGGAATGTTTTAACGTAAAACATCAGATGTTTATTTTGTTTTACGGAATCAAAAAAAACAACTAACTTACAGGTGTCGTAGGTGATATCGTAGTCATAATTATATGTTGCATCATAATCTGGCATTAAAAAAATTAAAAAGAATCACTTTTATTGCTTATGTGAAAAGATTTTGTTTTAATGAAGAGTTGTTACCTGTACCTGTAATAAGATTCAGATCTATTCAGAAGGAAAAAAATGAAGAAATTAGTTAAATTCTCGATACCAAGCAGGTTTTCCAAATTAGAAATAGGTTTATAAAACCTGAGCAAAGTTGGCTTCCCCACCTTCGTCAAATTAAACAAATTGATTTGTGCCGCTCTCATTTATTAATATCTCGAAGATATTAATAAATGTTTCCAGAGGTCATCAAAGATCAACTAGCCCAGCTATATTTACAAAATAAAACAAAAAATGGTGTCGATCAGCTGTGCTACGTTTATGCAGGAATTTTTTTATTACAAGTTTAAGATTTTAATATAAACATTATACAGCTACAGTTTTGGAAGCACAGTTGATAGATGCCAATTTCTTTTATTTTGTAAATGTGGGGCGGATGGCTGACCTTTGATGACCCCTTGAAACATTTATTAATAGCTTTAAAATGATAGCGGCACAAACAAAATGTAGCATAAACATTTGACACCAATTTCGTCTGACTAGAAGAAAGCAGGAGGAACCAACTTCACTCAGGTGATGAACAACAAAATAAAAATAAAATAGATTAGGAGGCAAATGAAATGTACCTTCTTCACTTTGAATGGAGGTAGAGACATCTAGGGGAGAAAAACAGAGGATTTAATTTGAATTAAAATATGAAAACCAGCACTTACTCCATCCATTCATTCATAATGATTCTTTGATTTGATTGAATTTCATTTTGTCGGGAAGCCAGAGAAACGACAGACAGTAGCACAGTTTCCATTACCAATGTTCGCAAAACTCTGTCAGTGGTCCGCTAATGTTGAAAAAACACAGCTTCCCCAATTGCGGCGTTTCCATTAAATAACAAACACAATTAAACTCACGTGCGAATACGTTTGTGCCAGTGGCAACATCTGGTTTTTGATCAGCGTTTCTATTGCAGTTTTGCAAAATAAACCAATTTCGATACGGCCAAAAAAAACTTATCCTAGCGCCAAAACTTTTTATGGAAGAATTTTTTTTTTAATTGCTGTGCTTCCATTATTATCAAAATATTAAGTTACGCCATGACATGGTCAAACGCAGCTACCTTTACTTACCCAGAAGTCCTGCTGCTTCCCACAGTCCTGGTCCATCTGTAACACCGGGCATGGGAGCAAAGGTTCCCAACACCAGGGTGGCAATGCTCAGATTGGTATCAACATCCAGGTTTGAGTTGTTGTCTCCAACGTCTGGCGGTGAGGCTGGGGTGGGCGAGCGCAGTGTGGCTACAGGAGTGGTTTCAGACTGATGAAGATCTGGGGCAGATTTGGTGCGGTTCTCCACCTCTGAAAATGGCCCTGATGTTTTCCCAGGACTGGTTCTCCTTGTTCCAGGTGCAGGGTCGGTTCTGGATGAAGTGAGGTGTGGTGAAGTGATGGTTTCCAATGTTTGCTTAGCCGTTGTCGTTGGAATGGTGGTTGTTTTGCTGGGAGCAGGAGGCTGTGCGGTTTTTAGAGCATTTAGAAGAGAAGTGGATAACTTTGGAGAACGAACGGGTGTTTTTGGATCATCCTGGGAGGCAGCAAGTTTTTTTCCAGAGATTGTTGCTGGGGCTGTTTTGATGGGACTGGGACTTGGGTTTATGGCTGTTTTTTGGGCTGGTGGAGCCTTTGTTTTAGCCAGAGACACAGGCAAAGGCTTAGTTTTCTGTTTATTTGCAGGTTGTTGAGGTGGGTGTGGTTTGGTTAACCTAAGGCTGGGCTTTCTGGGAACTCTAGTGGTTAACATTTCGATGGGGCGCGCTGTTGTTGTTGTTGCTGTGGTGGTGGTGGTAGTGCCAGTAGTTGTGGGTTTTACAGTGGTCAAAGCCTGAGCTGCTTCATCTGCATCTGGCTTTACAACAACCAAAGAAGTGACTGGGGTCACAAAGTTATATTTGAGGGAGAGGTTGGTGGCTTTGTCTGCCAGTAACCTTTGAGTTGCAGGGTCAGTTGTATTGAGTTTGGCCAGTAGTAGCTCTTTGATGGTGAAATATGCCCAGAGACGACGCACAAAGTTGGACACACCTTCCAACTCTCTTGAACAATTTAAAAAACCTGTGCTCCCATTTTCTTTTGCACTGGAAATAAGCACATTATCTTCCAGGCTTATGTTATGCTTTGAATCAGTTGCTGAGACGGACACCTTTAAGTCTTTGACTCCAGGATTTACCCTTCCTGCCACAACTAACTCCGAGCCTTGGAAGTAGTTTGGAAACAGGGTATGGGTGACGTCAAACACCTGATCGTCCATGTAGGAAAGCTGGATGTCTGACAGCAAAGGGTTGGCCACTTCATCATAGAAACCCTTCAGCTGCAAAGCTGCGTCTGCTTCCTCATACACCATCCTGGCCACACCTCGGTTCTCCAAAGCCAGGCGTCTTAGAAGAAGGAAGTCTGCGTCATCGCCAAAGGCAATGCCAAACAGAGTAACTGAGCCTAAAGCCTTCTTGGCGTTATTAAGGATGGCGTCACCAGATGTCACTCCAGTGGTTGCTTCCCCATCTGTCAGAAAGATAACCAGGGGAACCCGTTGGGATGCAAGGCGGCTGGAGGATCCAGAGGATGAAGGGTTAACAAGCTGGGCAGCAGAGAGAAGAGCTGCGTTGATATTTGTCCCTGATACGACAGTAAAGTCAACATAATCAGTTTTATTGGCACAAACAACATACATTTGATGCAAAGGATAAAATTTCAACTCACATCCCTCCGCATTAATTCTCCTCACAAACTCTTTGGCATCTCGCACATTCTGCCGAGTTGCTCGCACTGTTCGACCTTTCTTCCAAGTGTGAATCTTATCTGAGAAGGTGATGATGTTGAAGTGGTCTCCTTCTCTAAGGTCTCCAAGGATGGTATTCATCGCCTGCTTGGTCTACTGACAGAAATCAATGGTGTTATTGACCCACTTAAACAGAAAAAAACAGCAAGTGAAGCTATTTTAGAGAAAGTATTTCATCTTCAAGATGATTTCTCCTCTTTACCTGCTTTATCTTGGTGCCTATCATAGACCCACTGACATCTATAACAAATATAATATCCTTGGGAACCACTGGAAGCCCTCTTGGTGCAAAGTAATGCACAAAGTAGCCATCATACACCTAACGGGCGTGAGAAGTCAAAGATTTAGTGAGATTCAAGTGACTTTGACAAACCAGAAGTGGAACGATGCAGCTGACCTGAACGTCACCCAAGAGGTCTTTGAGCTCCACATCATACTGAATGATGAAGTCTGCATTTAACCCTTTGGATGATACGCTGGTTTGCTGCTGTACAGTTGGGCTGTAGGAAATTCTAGCACAAATATCGCTCTGCTCAACCTGAGTGGAGGCAGGAGGGCTGGAGTCACCTGAAGGAAAGCAGTGCTTCATCAGGCATATTGCTAGATCACCATTAAATGCACAAACAGAAGCAGAAAGTGACAAAGAGATGGGATGAAAATCTTTATCTTGGTATATTTTTATCTATTTTGCACAAAGAGAGCTTGAATTTGTTCCCTCTATAATCGAAGCTTATTTTTGCAGAAAAAACGCGGAAAGTAGAGATTTGAGCGCTGATGATTGGCAAACTGAGCTCCTAAAGACTTAAACTGTTCGCTGTCAGCAGACAAACTTGGAAAGATTTATTTTGAAACGATTAATGAGCTGTGAGTTCAGGTTGCTAATTCTGACTTTTCCTTCTTTTTTCCCCCTTCTTCAGTTTGCTCAGTTATCTACTGTGAAATTAATCCAACAGTTTATGAAACCTTGACTTTAAGTCTATCTTATATACATTGTTTGGTTTTACTGACTGTTTTCTTACTAATATTTCACTTAAAATACAGTTGTAGAAAGTAATTATGTTGAACTGATTTGGTTGTGGAGATTATACACAGGTCTATGGTGAAGTGCATCTCGTATAGATTTTAAGTGTTATATTTCAGTTAATAATAAAACAAGCTAGTCTTTTCTAGGTGCTAACATTGTTTAATTTCAACCTGAAGTGTACAAAAAATAATGGATTTCTATTATTTGTTAAAGAAAAAGTAAATGTTTTGATTCAAATATCATAATTAACTGCATGAACTTTAACAATTAACATGCTAATTGAAATATGTAATATCTAAAATCATTTTAAAGGGTGATCTCAATATTTTTTGGAAAGGATCTATAGTCAAAGCTGGTGACATTTTGCCTTGGAATAGGTCAGAGCTGCTGATTGTCAATTAATTAATTGCATTATTACATATTTATTATTACCTGGGATATATATAAAAAGTTTCCTATGTTTTTATGATGTCTGAATTTCCAGAATTTTGGAATTTATTCTCAAACACAGTGGACACTTGGCAACGTACCAGTGATATCAAATTAGTATTCAGTGATTTTTCTGTTTTGAATTATACTTCCTGGCGTCTTACCCTGGGCAGAGTTTGACAGCAGTCGACTCATCTTCAGAGGAAGAGCTTTGATGAAACTGATCCCCGTTCTTTCATGTATGCTGACGTCCAGCGTGAGGTTCTGCACCGGTTGCCCGGTCCTCAGACCCAAACTGAGCTCGTAGCGGCCGAGTCGACGAGGTAACAATTCCTCATAGATCAGGACGAAAGACATCCGAGTTCCCGACGGCACGCTCACTGCTACACGAAACTTCTCGATTTCCCTTTCTCTGCAATGACGAAACGAATAAGGCAAGTAAAAAGTTCTTGTAGTTTTTAAGAAGTTCTACGAAACGAAAGATGCAAAGAAAATTTCTCTGCTCACAAGAAGTTTTAAAAAAAAACTAACTTGGTGGCGACAAGTCCGGCTGTTTTTCCTTGCTTTTTAGCAGCGTCGTAAATTTTCCTGGCTGCCGCTCTTTCCTTCACTTGGGCAACATACACCTTACCATTGGAGGCACTGGTGGGATAGAGGGAAGAGGAGAAAGAAGCAGTTCTTTGTGTGACATACAGTAGCCAGATTATGTTACTTTTAGTGGACTGAAACGTGTTTTGAGAGAGATTTACTTTATTTTGCCTCTTGTTTATTAAATTTAATGTTCATGCCTTATGAGGGTTGGGGTTGAGGGTTTTAAATGGAAAAAACAACCTTGAGGAACTTTGATCTTCTCAGGTCGATCTATAAATACTCTCAGTTCTAAAAGACTGAAGATCTATGATGTCATGAGACCGGGTGTCACTTTAAGGTCATGTCTTTTAAGTAAATATTTCTAATGAGCAAAAAAGTGCAACTAAAATAAACTGGGTCGTATTTGACACAGAGCAGAAATCACATAAGCGGAGAGTGGAAAGTGTGGGTGCCGGGTGTATTTATGCGTGTGGCTGGCTTAGCGGCTGAGGAAATGACTGAACATCACACAGAACACAGACTTCTTAGTTTCACACACAAAAATGCCAAAGAACCAACGTAATACGTCTGCCACACTTATTTCCCTCAAGGTATCTGAGATAGGGCTGTTTTAGTTTTAGTGTAAAAATATGAGAAAAAAGCTCACACATACTTAAAAATATTGACTCCACATCCAAAGTCTACATCCACCTATGCATGTAGTATACAGTAGATGTAGGCTTGTGTAGAGTAAGTGTATGAAAACTGGCAGGTTGCCTCAGTAAACGATGTGGGGAGAAAAAAGGGGTGACTGGGCCAACCTCTGTCATTTTCTCTGTTAACTTTCTGACTTCCATTTACAAAGCCTGGTATTCATTCAGCTTCTGGTTTCCCCTCCTCCTGACCTGCTTCCGTTCCCAAATCCAGCAAAGCCCACTTGTTTGTTTTATTTATATGTAGCATTTTTAAATAGAATAGGTGCCAGGATTTTTAGTAATGGAATTAAAGTTCTTTGCGTCATTTATCCAAACGTTTATCTCTGGATTGTGGCTGTCATCAAGAACATTACTGATATCTGTCTCAATTTAGTCCAAGTGGCTGTGAAGACTTGAAATATGTGAATTTTAGCTCCATTTGTGAAACCAAAGGGCCTTTTGTGACAAATATATGTTATCAATCCCCAGAAAAAGAACCAAACATGGAGAAATAGCCACAAATCTGGAACAAACTTTGAGAAAATTGCAAAACAGCTGAAACACAGAGTTCCTTCAAATCAAGACTAAAAACCCACCTGTTTAGAGCAAAGTACATGAAAAATTTACCAACATTTTGATGTGTATTAAAGATTTTTGAAGCTGTGACTCTGGATCGTTCCTCTTTAGGTCTAAAGATAACTTTAGTTTTTTTCTGTTTAGCTGAATATAGCTGTGGCGTATTGACTTGTTCTAAGCATCTTTTCAGCTCTTGAACTGGTTCACAGTCACATGGTTACATCTTAATGTATAGCTGTGTATCATCTGCATAGCTGCGGTAACTAATCTGATAACTTCTATTCAAATCTTAAGTTGTGTTTTCATTAACTATAAGAGGAAAATCTTCAAAATTAATACAAAAAGTTGAAGATATCAATTAGTGCATAATTAATCTCTATAATGTGTTTCACTTAGTGAGTTACCAAAATAAACTGATCAATAATATTCTAATGTCTTTTTAAATATTACAGTGTTTATAAATATTTGCATATTTTCTGCTTCTTTTACATGTTTGTGGAAGCGTTTGTAAATAATACTTGTAGTAGGAGCTCAAACATGCAGATAAAATGAATTTCTTTTGGTTATCTTACATGGTAAAGTTGGAGATGAAAGCTGACGAGGGCAGGTCCACCTCAAACGCTGCCTCTTTAGTGATGGGCAGCTGGTTCCACACCGAACTCTGGATCGTTGTGACAGCATAACGAGACACCACCGAACACCTGACATGGTAATCTGTGACCTTCAACTGGTGGCACAAAAAACACACATGACAGAAAACAGAAAAACTAAAAGTAAAGAAATTGATTTTTTTTTTTTTTACGTTTAGTTATTTGAATGTAAAACAATATTCTGAGCCAATGTCTTTGAAAAACAAGGATGCATTTAGTGTATTGTAAAAGTATTGAGGTTTAAAATATATTTCTGTTAGAACAAAAAATTTTTGGGGACTTTATACAACAGATAAGCAATAAGTAGTAAATAATTGGAAAGTGAAATGAAAACTTGCTTTTTAATAAATACATTTTAAAAGTGTTGTATTCCTCTTGACTCTTACACCCCTAAATAAATCCGAGAACAACCAACTTTCTTTAGAAGTCTTAGATAATAAAATATTACCCCAGGGTTTTAAAAGTCGTACATAATACTGGCTAACCCATACAGTGAAAGAATATAGCAGAACTTGACCCTGGTATGCTCAGATATTGGGAAATGATTCCTTCCTGGAGACATGGTTTTTGTTGAAGTTTTAAATTTGACCTAATTGCTAACTTAATATGTAATTAATGTGACAGTTTGACGCTATGAAGCTTACCTATGGTGTAAATTTTATGCCAAAACTCAATGTAAACAAACATCTATCATGGCTTTTAATGTTAATTCAGTATTTGGAATCCACCTTCATAGAGCTCCAGACGTCATGAGACTAAGTTTGTTTACGTCGCCATATTGGCAGGAGGCAGCAGAGAAATCGATGAAAAAGAATGGAGGGCAGCACTCAACTTTCGGAAAGCGATACACATCGATACCCCACTAAACTTCACAGAATACATATCAGTGATCCATATTAAGCTCTTTCTGTGCTTTTTAAAACAATTGTTAAGGTACCACTATCTAATCAAATTTCTCTCGCACTACGCTGGAAATTCCCCGAAGGTTGCAGACTGGATTGTTCTGCTGTTACTACAAGGTTGAGTAGCCATGGCAGTTAAACGCCTTGGTATTGTACAATACCATGGAGAAACATTCTTTCCCCACAAATCTGATCTTTGTGGTGCCAAGAAGAAGCCCATAGAAAGTCCTGTGGATAGAGCCAGAAACCCAGTTAGAGACTACAAATGGTGACGAGGTTCACATTCCATCAGTTCCAGTCACCAGAACTGCAATGCAATGGTTAGATTAAAGTCCAGGCCTAAATCCAATCTGCAGAAAGACTCAAACATTGATGTTCAAACACTCTCCAACAAATCTAACTAGGTGCAAGTACTATTTTTTGCAAAGATGATTGGGAAAAATGTTGATGATTAGATTGAGGAATGCTGCATCTTTCATGTGTCTCTGCCAAACAGAACTCAGTACAACCCGTCTGCATGTCAAGGACCCCACAATCTGACATTTGATTTAGGTGTCCTGGGCCATACTAAGGTCCATAATCCCAGTAAGATACATAAAAATGTGTGGTTGTAACCAAATCTGAAAAAGTCTGAGGAGTATTAGTAATCTTGCAAGTGAAATGTTAAGTTTGGCACCTCGCATTACCAGCAGTTGGTGAGGTTTGACGTGGAGTTGTATTTTTAGTTTCTTATACAATATAAAGTCATTATGTGGCTTGTGGGTTTACTCTTTAAAACAAAATGTGTGACGCTTCCCTCGTTTTCCCACTAAGCAGTTACCTTGACGTTTTTAGCAAAACAACTTAAATTTTCCCAATTTTGCAAATCTGTACTAAAATTAGATGTTTTTTCCATACTTTTCTTCTTCTATTTAAGTGTGTTGCAACTCCATAAAGTAGATTTTAGACACAAGTATGAACTCTGTTCAGGTAGAGGTCTTTGTGGAGCTATTTTAGTATGTGAGTAAGCAGAAAGGAAGGAGTGTTTTTATCTTAAACTAACTGTGCCAGTCTGAGACGTATCACTTTGGTGCCCTTCCCTTGTTTACTTATGGGACGTTGGCGCCTGATCTGGTCAGTGCGGGCCACGTGAGTCCATTACGAGGCGACATGAAGGAGGAGGACAGCCACTCCAGGCCTCCAGCTCACTGGTGTTTAAGAACGCTGTGGTTTGTGCTACACAGAAAGGATTACTGTATGTTCCTAGGAAATTTCTTAGTTAGCCCTGAAGCAAACTGAAGGTAAAAGCCGCAGCAGCATGACTCAAGGTACCCAGAAACGTCTCTTTATGTCTTTAAAGCATGGACCTCTAGGTTAATTTGGTGTTATGTGTGGCAGTAAACTCAGTTAAAACTTACCACTGGTTTTGCTGGTTTGCTTTGACGTTTTGTTCTCTGGAAAAGAACAAACAAAAACATCATCAGGTATCATCATCAGGTTATACACTTTGGGAATCAGTGCTTTACAGAAATGCTAAACTGCACAATAAATTAGGTCAAAACTGGGTTAATTCCGCCACCAATCTGAGCAAATGAGGGTTGGGTCAAGATCTTATGTCAAAACAAGTTGAATTAGCCATTCATGAATGAATGAATGAAGGGAAAGTGGAACTGGAAATAAATGCTCTCACTGTACACAGGATTGCATGCTCTGCCTCCTGTTAATTCTGCACACAAGTCCGTGCTGTGTCAGTCCATTACCAAATATCCTGCGCATTGGTGGGACTGTAAACATAAACAACCTGCAGGGTGGAAACCCTTCACAGGGAAAATATTATGCAACCTATACGAGATGTAAATTACTCCTTTATTTACTAAGTCTGGACGTGGTCCAGAAAGTTGCATAAAAAATTTAATATATCCTTACCTGGAATTGTAAATTCCTCCTAAGGTGCATCTTAAAATCCCCCGACAATCCTTCTTGTACGCAATAATAAACGCAAAGAAGAAAACATTGAATCCTCAAAGCCCTCATGCTTGCAACGATTCAACCTTTAGATTAAAATCGAAGAAAAAAAGTACAGTGATCTCACGTTGGGCGCATTTTACACGAGCTACAAGCAGGAGTAATTTTAGCTCCGATCCACGTGAGAGCGCCCGAAAAATGAGATCTGATGAAGAGTTAAGCCTGCGATAGGTGAGAGCAAAAGAAAAGCGGAAAAGTTCAGACTTCAGAGGGAGGTTTGCGCCAGTCCTGATGCGCCGTTTGCGCGCAGCTCGGGTTCACGCATGCTGCCACCGAGGTCGGAGAGAAATGAGGGGTGAATGGCACCGGGATCCAGGGTTTTGATGAAAACGCCTCCATCTCCTCCCCTTCCACTGCTGGTTTAAAAAACCCTAAATAAATAAATCCGTTCTGCAGAGATCCATTGAAGTTTGCGAATGTATTTTCCTCACCTCACATTTAGTCAGATAAATAAATATCTGGCTCTGAGAGATTCTGTCCAATAGGTTCCCAAAACGCACCAACTCAACTCAGTTAATCCACGACCCAACATGGATTAACTGCTACAGAGAATGGATGGTTTAGAAAATGTACAAAGTTTTGTCTCCATTTGTATTCAGCGAAAAACCTCATGAGAATTCCCATCACGCTATTAAAAAACCTAACACGTTGAATTTTGACAACTTCGTAAATTACCGTAATGTCACATTTATTTTTAAATGTTTGAAAGGTCAAATTCCAACAGGTGCTTCGTAATATAACGACGTACTAGAGCCACTGTTAGTGGAAATAAAATGAGTACATTTCACCCAAAAAACTCAGATTCATTTTTAAAAACAAGGACATTTCTGAGTTTGAAAAGTTGACAATCTGCAAGAAAAAATTAAGACATTTTCTTGAAATAAACACTGAAATTTCCGATTTTCAAAACTCTTTTTCTAGAGATTACTTAAATGTTTTTGTGAGATAAATAATAATAAAAAAATCCTGAGTTTTTTGTTACAAATTTAACATTTTTGGAGTTTAGACATTTCCTGCATTTTTTCTAAAATTCTTATCAATTTAACACTTCGAAGTTTTTTTCTCTAACATTTTCGACTTATAGAGCTTAAGTTTCTAATTTTAATTTGAAAAACTTTGTAGTTTTTTTCTTGCAATTTTTTTGGAGCTTAATTTCCAGGGGCTTTTGTTTTTTCTACAAAATTTCTTAATTTAAACATTTGAGGGTTTTTTTCTTTCAATTTTTTAAATTTTGTCCTCGTTTTTTCTAGAAAATTTCTGATTTTAATCTCAATATGTCTGTCAATGATGTGCCGTTGTAGCTACAGTTACATCCAGCCATGATAGTGGTGACAGATGCTCATTTTCCAGAAAGATAAAAATCCTAAACAAAATAATACATGTGTCATGTTAGTATGGACCAGTCAAAGTCCAGACATAAATCTAATAATCCACACATAAAAAACAAACATACAAATAAATTATGCTGAAGTTTTTGGCTTTAATGTGACAAAATCTAAACCATTTTAGAGTCTGAAGACTTTTCCAAGCTACTGAATGTTTACATAAAATTCTTCATTCCATTTCATTATTTTCTGTATACATTTATGCATAACTGTATGTTCCGTTGTTATTTATTCAGAGAGAAGCTAAAGTAAACAAACAAATGAATGTTTGTTTGGGAGCTGTCTGTGGTGCTGATTCCTAATCCGGCTTTCATCATCTGAAGAGTATCTCCATGAAACCTCCACCTGTTTGTGATGCGTTCAATAGAATCCGAAACCTCAACCACACAGATAAGACAGGAACTATCCACAGTTGTAGGTTTTGTTCTTCTCTGGTATTGTAACAGAAGCCCATTTGAGTCTGGATTAGCACTTTCAATCTCCTCCAGTTCTTCTGTGTTGATCCATTTCTCTTCTGTTTACCATCAGAAAACATTTATGTGGCTCTCTAAGATTTATTGCGACCTATTAACATAACTGTAGTCCATTTCTCCCAGATATGACTTTAGTTGTGGTCAGGAACTGTCTGAAGAGCTTCCTCTGTCTTTCTGCTGATGTTCACATTCTGCAAACAAAGAGAAACAAAAATTTAATTCCTACTGGCTGCTACTAGTATTTTCCAAGCATAATAGGGCCACCGCTGTGCTGGAAACTTGATAGAAATTGCTTTTGCTCATTGAAACTAAAAAATGTTTTATTTAAGGGTACATAAGTAGTTTATCTCAAAACAAATGTAGATTTATAAATGTTACATTTTCTTATGTTAGAGAGAAGTATAAAGGTTGGAAAAATGCTCCTCAAAAATCTTTAACAAAAATTAGTGTTACTCCAGAGGTGCATTTTTGTTGAATTTCGGTTGCGTTTCTGTTTAAATTACTTTGTAATTATTTTACACAGGAAAACTCTAATATGTGACAAAGTTCGTGTGAAAACTTCTGACATTTTTTTTAGAGTTATTATGTTGATCTTTGAATGGTTCTTTTAGCTTCTTAAAATGTTTTAAACGTTTCAATCTAAATAAGTTGCTGTTGCACCTCCATGCTGACACGCATACATGTAAACATACGCAATTCTACCACCGTACATCCTTGAAAAGTAAAAGTGGAACCTCCTGCACAACAACAAGAATGCAGGAAGTTGTTTCTAAATGGTAAGTCAACAACAAAACATTTGTCTTTCCAGCAGTGAAACCAGCTGAATAAACATGCTGGAACTCAGCTTGTGTTTCTAGGTAACGGGCTGGAGTTGATAGGTAACAGGCAGTTCCTACTGATTTGTGAAGTTACATTCCAGATGTTTTTGAAACAGTTCATGTCCAAGCACTAAAAACCATTAACTTATTATCAAAAACCTGCCTAAGTGTGTTTTTAATCGCTTGAGCTGTTTTTAGAAGCAGTAGAAACCCAAATGGAAGTACAAAAACATGCAAAATGTGAATTTTTCATAATATGTCCCCAGTAATCTTTATGTTTATTGAACAGGACAAATTTTTGATCCACTTCAGAGAGAAAATATTTGTCTGTGGATCTTACCCCTGGCCTCTCTCTGTGTGTGTTGACAGCTTCAATATTGAGAAAAAATGACTCAACTTTACATCCTGGCAGGAAAGACAAAAACAAAAGTGTAAAGAAAGCATTCAGAGATCAGCTATTAAAGATGCATAACTGACTGCTTACCGTAAGCTACCGGAGTGAGTTTGAGCACCGTGTGAAGGGGACACCTAACATAAGGCAGCTCGTCTTCACAGGTGATTGGAAACAATGTTTGAGCATTTAGAGCTGAACATTTTGTGGTGATAATAAGAAGTAAAGTGAATCAGTCCATCTCTTTTAGTACCTGCAGGTTTGTCTAGAAAGTAGGACAGCAGACAGCGCATTATGGCTTGGTGGCAGATGACCAGAACGTTTTCCTGCCTCTCCAGCTCCATGATGACCGGCTCCAGACGATGAACAAGATCCTCATAGGACTTTTTCATAATGACAAATCAAACTAATATTAGCTTTGATTCCAAAACTTTAAACCACATGTTTTTCTGTGGTGCTTCAGTTCTTACCTCGCCCTTTGGGTAACGGTAACGATATTTCTCCTGGTCTCTCATCGCAAACTCATCAGGAAAGTTCTCCTGAATCTCCTCATATGTTAACTCCTCACATACACCCTTAGAAAGAACACGAATAAAATGTTAATTTAAATTGAGAGTCTAAAACTGTTTTTATAGAAAACATATACAAACAAGTTTAGGGAATTCTTAAGTGTAACAGACGTTAACTTGGTCTAAGCATCATATTTAAAAAAGCAGGTTAACCTGCCTTAGAAAGTCAGCATGAGTGAATGAACAGGACTGAAATATTGTTGTGCTTATAATACCTTTAACCCAAAATGGAACCTTTAATTTAAGTAATTTTAAAATTTAATATGATTTGAATTTGTAAAAGAGATAAAAGCTTACAATTATCAATTTAATGCTGTAAAAAGAGTCAGTTATTGACTCTCCAAACAATTCCCACTGAAATGACTGTAACTAAAGCATTTTTGTAATTTATATTACCTCATTAAATTGTGAGTGTCCAGAAACTTTAGATTAATAACCCATTGTTTATTGTTTTCCTAGATTATGAATATCGTTTGACTTGTTCATTTCCTGCCACTTTTCAAAATGGGAAAGACAAGAAAACCATTCTAACAGGGCAGATTTGTGTTGATTGTCCTGGGTGTAAACCTGACCACATTAGACTTAGATGAATAAAGAAAATATTTATAACAGTTTGAACTAATAAGGCTGGACAAGGAGCCGGTTTATCAGTCTTTCACTTACAGGAACATGTTAAAGGAGGTAAACAAACCACCAAATCTGCAAACATCTATTTATGTTTGTAAAAGCGTTTTAACCTCACAGCATCGATCTCATTGAGAGCTTTCCACTGTTCATACTGGACGCCCAGAGCCTCTGCAGTCTGGATGGTCCTCTTCATGTGGCTCGTCCACACCTTCAGGTCCTTGATGTTCTGACCTCTGATGAACTTCGCCAAGGCATCAGCATACTGCAGGAAAGATACATTTTTATGTTATTGAGAATGTAAAATACATTTTTCAGAATTAAGTCTTGTTTTTAAAATAAACCAAAATTTCATTTCATTTTTGTCAGCAATTACAAATTCTATTTCAATAATCTTGGTACTGAAATAAAAAGCTAACACTTGGGAGACTCTATCAGAAGTGTAAAAATCAGTTTCAGAGAAAATGAGGACAAAACATAAAATAATTTGGACTGTTTATTGCCTTTGCCAGACATTTTTTTTGCATTACAGTATACAATATGTAAATATTTTAGAAATACCATAAATAACGCTGCAAACGGTTGGATACCCTAAATCAACCTGTCACTGTAACTTGTGCAAAGATTGATGCAGCTGAGGAAATGTACAGTAGTTTTAGTAAAAAACTAAGTATAAAATACTTAGTTTTTAAAAGCACAAAATCCAAGTAATTTCAGTCTAGTTTCTAGTGTAAATATCATAGTAGCATTGAAAAACTAAGTTATAAGTAACTGTTCATCAAGATGTAGGAGCTTGTTTTAAGTCAATAATTCCTTAATATTTACTTTAATTTACTTATTCCATTGGTAGATTATATAACTTATAATATAGCACAAATGTCTTGTTATAAGTTATATAATTTGCCAATATTAAAGAATTGTTGTCTTATTTTAAATGTACTAAAATTATTACATGTTTTTACTTATTATTAATTTTTCTTTCAAACACTCACATTTATGTTTTACCTAAATATAATAAAACAATAAAAAATGTATATATTTGACTCCAATTCAAGTGCATTTTTTGGAAATCCAGAATAAAAAAAAGAAGAAAAAAAAAAGCAATAAATTTAGGTACATTTTACTGAAAGAAATATATATATATAAACCACCAAAATATTTTCCTTTTTGGCACTAGCATAGCTCCATACAATGTCTTTTTGATGAATGTTCCTGGTCATTGATATCTTGGGCAAAAACCCAAAAGCTTTCTGCTCTACATAACAAAATGCCTTTTCTTTAGCTTCTAGCCAAGATTCTCACGTTTCCATGGAAACCAAATATGTTTATGTTTAAATGAGGGGAGGTGCAGTAATCAGTGTTGGTAAAAAAGGCTTAAAAAGTTTTAAAATGTAAGCTCACCTTCAGTCCTCGTGGCGATAAACCCGAATCGCCGCCTATCCGACCCAACAGGTTGAGTTCACTCTCTCCGTGGCGGCTCAGGTAAATGGTTCTCGGTGTGACGTGGATGTTCATGAGGTAGTAGACGATCCGGCTCTGGATGTGATCCTGGACTCGGTTCACCAAGAACCTACTGCCCACATCAAAGATTTTTATGTAGGACAGTTTCCTAGTCAAAATAAGGAGATAATGACATATTTTATAAACAATTACTTAAATATTTAATCCGTTCACCTTCTTCAATGGAAAAACACAAAATATTACCAAGTATTTTTGGTCTAGTAAAAATATCTTAATACACTCAAAATAAGACAAAACAAACTTACAAGTAACTTTTCAGAAAGATGTAGGAGCTTTTTCATTAATATTAAGGGATTATTGACATGAAGCAAGCTCATGTATCTTATTAAAAGTTACTTATAGGTTAGTTTAGTCTTATTTCACATGTATTAAGGTATTTGCACTAGGACAGTCTTTGTCAAACTGTGGTTCATGAGGTACTGCATGTAAATAACAGTATATTTGCCGTGACGTGAGCTCAAAGTGCGATGCTACAATAGCTTACCAAAGGATTGTGTTTAAAAATAATCATGGATAACTGGCTTAAGACCGGGTCACTAAAACGAGAGCTTGAAGATACTTGAGGAAAGTTTCTCAGGACAAGTGGCAGAACTTTTGTTTTTCAACACAATGCAGGATTTTGTGTTTTTGTAATGTTGCAACACGTGGGTTGCTCAGTACCTGTCTTTCTCATCGTCTATTGACATGTAGCTCGCCTTGTAGCACTCAATGCGCTGAATAAAGTCCGACATGGCCTCTTCTATGTCACGGTCGATATAATCTGGGCTGCCAAATTTTACTTGCTGTAAAAAAATTGGTTTTAGATTTTAATTAAAATCCCCACTTCTAACAAGTATGGATATTTTGCTTGTGTCTCACCTTGATATTCTCGGTTATTATGTCTGGGTCATCACAGATTGATTCTACAAAGAACACCTGTACATAAGAAATAATAAAAAAATTTATTTTGCAATTTCAGTACATTGAAGTCAATATTTACAAAGATATTTGCCTCCTTGTAGACTTCCTGCTTTTATTCTGGTCTTACACTTTGGAAATATTTTATAAGATCAAACTAATTTGTATAATTACCCAAGGTTATCCTGAGTAAATTTAAAAAATTTATTTTCAAGTGATAATTTAATTTATTGCTCAGTTTTTGTTATCACTTTTATTGATGAATGTGAAGGTTTTTAATTGTTTAGTGTTTTCTTTATTTTGCTGGAGTAGCAAAGCATTAGAAATGGCATTTCACCCTTTCAGGACTGATAGATGTCGATGACTTGTTTCACATTTCTCCTGTTAGTTTACTTCTTGTGTTTTCTTTTCCAGAATAATTACAATAATACTATACTAAATCAAATAATTAAAAAATTAGTGCTTTGATATACAAAAATATACAAAATTCAGGTAGTAAAGGCATATTCATTGTTTAAGCAGTACTTATTGCCATATTTGACACAGAAAATAACATTTATCTAATGAGTAGCAAACAAATGATTAGTAAATTCAATAGTATTCCAAATAAAAATATAAAAAGTGGCTTTTTTATGTTAAGAAGTACAAATATCAGTAGCAGAGATTTCAAAAATCACTTTGTCACTTACCTTATAGCCTTTCTCTTTTGCAAAACTGTTGATGACGGCCCTCCTCTCTCTTGTGGTGTTAGTAGCGTCAAACACCTACAGGACATGTTTCCATCATTATCAATACTTTTAAAAATCATATTTTTTAGCACTTCAGATAAAAAACATGCCATCTGAAACACCTAGATCAGGCAGTAAGATCCACAAATAACGACAAATTCTATGAAATATGTGAATAGCTGCCAAAAAAGTCACAATGTTTTGTTTCACTTTATTGTCTTTCCTCCACAACAACAAAATCACGCTGGACAGTAATTAAAAGGAAAGTTTTAATTATCCATTTTCTTACGGCTACTTGTCCATGTTCTTTTGTGAAATAGGCAGCAACGTCTTTGAGCGCAGCTGAAGCGCAGGCCCTGAGAGAGAAAAGACAAACTTGAATGGGCAACAATGAAAGAAAAAAAAAAACAAACATTCATACAGACGTTCTTTACAGAAGAAAATACAGTATTATTACAGTAAGGCACTGTGGTTAACAGGTGACAAAGAAACAAAAAGTGGTATATCAGTATAAATACTGCTAAGTTGTAATAGTGTATAATAAAATTATGACAGAAAAGGGCCCGACAATAGAGCCTTGAGCAACCTCTGTCTGATCTTTTCTTTTAATCGTACAGTTGATATTAATTCAAATTGCTACAAAAGAAAAGGAAGTATAATAATTTAAATTATACTCCATCAACCTGTTGATACAACAGATACACTCTCAGTGTTTTTAAGGCATTGTAATAATGTTGTGGCATAAATATGACGCTGTATTTCATCAGAAAAATAAAATACGCAGAGATAGGGGAATAATGTTGATGCTGAACAAATGTGGCCTAACAACAGAGCCTTGAGGAACACCACATGTGATGTTACTTTGCTTAGATTTATGATT